>OX457027.1:48847322-49130267 GCA_949752745.1 Protula sp. h YS-2021 | reverse complement strand
AGGTTATTTTCCTGGCGTTAGTCAGTTATCAGAAAAAAGCTTTGTCGTCAATATTTCGGCCAAGAAGAGAGAGAGAGAGAGAAAGAAAGAGAGAGAGAGAGAGAGAGAGAGAGAGGGAGAGAGAGAGAGAGAGAGAGAGAGAGAGAGAGAGAGAGAGAGAGAGAGAGAGAGAGAGAGAGAGAGAGAGAGAGAGAGAGAGAGAGAGAGAGAGAGAGAGAGAGAGAGAGAGAGAGAGAGAGAGAGAAACAAAGCAAAGTAGGTTCGAATATTCGTTTCCCTAATTTAAAATTTGAAGAAGGTAAGTATAACTGGCGTTAGTTAAGATTTTAGTAAAAAATTGTTTTTTTTTTTCGCCAATATTCTCCGCCACTTTTTCCAAATTACGAAAAAACAGTTATAGCCAGGTAAGTACCAATGACGGCCATCTTTGTCTAAAATTAATAGACAGCAATAGTCAGTTAGACAGGAGTGTCTGCTACTGTCACTTAAAATTTTCGCCGATGTTTTAGCCAATCACCAATAAAGTAATAGCCAGTAAGGTGATATTGTCTGCTATTTATCGTTTCAATTTTACTTATTTTTACAAAAATTACAAGGCAATAATCTTATTTTCCTGGAGGTCGTTAAGATTTTACTGAAATTTCTTTTTGGCTTTTCACCAAAATTTTCGCCCATTTTTTGGCCAATCACCAAAAAAGTAAGAGCCAGTAAGGTGATATTGCCTGCTACCTTCCTTTAAAATATCGAGATACTAATACTATTTTCCTGAAGTTCGTTAAGATTTTACTGATTTTTTTTTTTTTTAGCTTTTCACCAAACTTTTTCGCAAATTTTTGACCGGTCCTAAAGAATTGTAACAACAGGATGGTATGAAGCCCGCTACCTTTCCTTAAAATTTTAAGACAGACTATTTTTATGGAATGCGTCAACATATTACTGAAAATGTTTTGGTTTTTCGGCAAAATTTCCACCAATTTTTGGCCAACCACTAAAAAAAGTAATAGCCAGGTAGGTAGTAATGCGTGCTACCTACACCTAAAACTCCAAGACACAAGACTATTTCCTAGAGTTAGTTAAGATTTAACCAAAAAAAAAAAAGTTTTTCGCCTATATTTCGCCAACTCTTAGCGAATCGCCAGAACAAGTAACAGAAAGATGAACACCGATGTACCCTACCTCCCACCAAAATATATGAAAAAATTGTGTTAAGTAACACAAAATTTTACATGCCTAAAAATCCAGCAAAATAAGAATTTTCAAACACAAAAATATTGCCGTATACATAATCAAGGTGCGTTCTACACAATGCTGTATGAAACTTGAAATTTCGATATCTATTTTAGAAGATATCCGGTATACTGAATATAAAAGTAAATTTTTACATGGCGTGAAATCTACAAACAGATCTCAAACAAACTCGACACTAATACCATCGTGTTCATCACGCCAGAATCCCACTAAATCCCTGATCGCCGCGGTCCTATCACGCTTTGTACTTAAATGCGCCACATCAACAGTTTCCCGCCAAATTTGCTCGCGCATAAAGCTCATTCGCCACTTAACAACACATAAAAGGAAAGAGACTGCTCAACTCGGCATTCTGACAAAGCATTCGTATTTAAGATATCTTATGTTACAATAAACAGAGTGGGGCCTACACTGCATTACGTACACACTCCATACATTCCAGCCATAATATATACTACATGGCACGAGAATAACACAAGTATGCTCTGAATGTCACTTTTGCATACCATAGCAAAAGGGGAGGGGTGGTAACCCAGATAGCAGTCATGCGTAGGGCCTACGTAGGGCTCCGTAGGCTCAATGTAGGAACCGTAGACATAGATTTTCCTACGTTGGCCCTATGCAGGCCCCACGATTCTTACCCTACGTAGGCTGGCCTCGGGCGGTCCAACGGAGGGACTACATTGCAAGCCTATTATAGATTTTGAGCACAATATCGCTCACCGGAAACGCCGCCATTTTAATGATGCTGAGTGAAAATACCAGATTGAGTAGGTTCAAATTACATTTTGAAAAGGCGCGATGTGTTTTTTTCTCATCAAAATAGAGAAGTAGACATGGAACTGCTCTTTGTCCCATTTTCAATGTCTAGATGACTTGTTAATTAATGATAGTCATTTGACTAATTAATAACAAGAACTACGTCGGGCCTACGTAGGAACGTTACATCCGACCTACGTAGGTCAAGCATAGGCAACGCAGGCACAAACTACATTGGGCAAACGTAGGGCCTCTTTATCGGACCTACGTGGGGCCGATGAGCAAAACTGCGTCGGGCCTACGTAGGCAACTTACATTGGGCCTACGTAGACCGTAGGCAAAAACGACGTTGGTCTTACATAGGGCCAACGTCTGTCTGCTATCTGGGAAAGAGTATGTACTGAATATTTTTCTTTTCTGCAAATGAAATAGATTTCTGTATGCAGAAAAACGAAAATACAAATACCGGTATATAAATATCATATATAGGACTTCTAAGTTCACCGTAATTTAACTGCTATTCACTCCCCCCCCCCCAAAGAAAAAAAATAAGACACAAAAATTTCACTTCTGGGAAAGATATTAATAATAAGAAAAATGAACGGAAGGCTGAACGGCTTTATCTTCTGATTTTTTATACAATGCTGCTTAAGCCGGTTTACAATGTGCCCATATATTGTGACATTATCATTTTCAACCCAGGATTCTTGTAATTTACCTTGGAATTAAGCAACCAATAATAAATGAATTAATATAGTATCGGAATGTATAAACACATCCATTGCTTTCGTCAGAGGATACTTTATAACTATAGCCTGCAAAACTTAGAAAGGGAGCCACTGAAAAATTGGATCTTTGGTGGGCGTTGAACTCACAACCTCTTGCTTCGCAAGTGAGAACTACTAGACCAAACAGGACTCAGCAACTTGGTTACTTCTTCACCAATCTCTACGACTCGTGAAGAAGCGTAAAGTAGTAATATTTTGTGATTTTTTTTTTCAGAAATATTTGGCCAATATTTCCCCCACGTATAACTAGAAAGGAAGATGCCATGACAGCTGAGTGTATCCGGCAATTTGTGATCCCCAAACCAAGCGGGCGCCGAGGCCGTGACTTACATTGGGCGTGATCTGGCTGGCTATTTCCAGGGCTCTCTGGTAGGCCGCGTCCCCTGCCTCGTTCTGCTCCACGCAGTGATTCACTAAACCCAGTTCCTTGGCCGCTATGCCGTCAATCGTCTGCAACAAAACAGACAGAAGACACCATCAGTGTACCTGGTTACATCACACACTTTTGAAACCTGTGAGATCTTGTTTTTGGCTTTGTGCCCAAAATTTGTATAGGAGAATTGAGATTAGGAGAAAACGCCAGGTATCTATTATATTACTGTTTGTTAGTTATCTTACTGGTTCCTCAGTTTCAAAGAAATTATATCCAGTACATATCAAAATACCAAAAGAATATAATGTATATAAAAGTAAAATAAATAAATCTGTAAAATCAGGTGCATTTTACTTTAAGACACTGATGCAGTTTTTGTGCCAGTGACAACGCTGCCTGTCTTCTCTAAAATTGGCCAAAGCGTGCGGTTCATAGATTCAGTTTGCAAAATACAATTTTAGATTTTTGACGTGTAATACATGGACTTAAAGTTCCATATTAAACTAAGATATAGATTCTAAAGCCCTCAGCTGAGAAAAAAGTGCAAAAAGTATTCAAATAAAAAATATTCCTGTTAACATAATACGTTTTCTGACAAGATTTGTATCAGTTTCAACACTGTGAAGATTTTGTGCAGGTGAGCAAGTTACATATTGGTTTCATTGTATGGAGAGCAATGCGTAAGGTCAGATGGGATACCTCCATGCTCCTTACCAGGTAAACGGTAATCTGGCCCCCCGGTGTACTGCCCCCCCCCTTTTTGCAACCCGGTCGACTGCCCCCCCCCCACCTCCGTGTTATTTGACGGGGTCGTCATCTGCTCCCCTCCTTTTTTTTAGTGGAAAAGATCTTCTTTAAAACATTAGGCAATTGAGATGTCCCCGTCAATTTCGTCCCTGAAACAATTGATCTTCATTGATCTATTCACCAATATTGATCTTAGGAGAGACTGATCCGTAGACTAATTGCAGTTCTAATTGCAATTAGTTTCCTATTAGTGAATTGCAATTTACCGAGTTGCAATATATTCAATAAAATAAATATAATTTTATTTATTGTGTCTTTGTAAGCCAAGAACCCAAGAAAAAATAGTATATGGAGAGGGCAAGCGACCACCCCTCCACTTTGAAGGGGGGGGGGGGGCAGTCGACCGGGTTGCAAAAAGGGGGGGGGGCACATGCCAGGGGGAGCAGTTGACCGGGGGGCAGATGACCGGGATTCTTCTTACCACCATTCCAGTTAAGTGATGCATTTTTATCAGTTAAAGCTGTTTTTTTCTGATGAATTTATTTTCAGTTTGTTTTGTACTGATATTTTTATGGACAGTTTTTTTGCTTATCAAGGGAATACAATGACGATGAGCGTAAATCCCATGAAAAGTTTCCGGTAACTTCCTCTGGTTATGACTGAATTTCTTTGAAGTACAGACAAACATTTGGTTTGAATTTCATGTCATTATTTGTCTCTAAACAGCATTTGCAACTACAAAACCAAGCTTTAGCTAGTTAATTAGTTATATGATTTGTTTAACGATAGGGCCGACCCTTAGCCAGTTACATTTTGTTAGTACTGCTCAATGGAGAGAAAATAACAGTGTTACAATTGAAATATAGCGTCGACCATTTTATAAAATGATAAAAATAAGCCTAGCTTACAGAAATACAGGTTGGTTTCATTTAAAAATCGCATTATTATACTGGATGCTGCTTTATCAAACAGCTGTCTCAAAGACTCAGCTCTAAAGTGTCGTGACAGCCGTGTATATGTTACAAGGAAACTTCTATTTTCAGGGCAAGTATACTATCCCTGAATTATATTAGGTAAAACATTACAAATTCCCTGAAAGGATTAAGCCGCTGCAGATTGGGTAAATATTCATAAAACACGTTGCTCTATATATTACCATGGATATTCCTTAATTCGTTACTGCATAATTAGAAATATTCAGTAGGTCGAATACTTTTGCTCGGTGCACATACCAGTTTGCCAACGGCCACTTCGCCAATTTTCATTTTGCCAACACGACCCTACCATTTTGTCAATTTCCATTTTGCTAACAGACTAATATTTTGTGGAATTTAATTTTTAACATAACATAGTTTTTGAGTCGATTTAATACCTGAGGTCTAGGATTAGGGACGTAAATTTAGATTCCATGGATTGTGAGTCATGCCTTAGGGATGTGGATACGCGAGTATTTTTAAGTCGTGTCTGCACTCGATTTGACACCTGAGGTCACGGTTTAAGGATGTGGATTCGCAAATATGCCCCAGTCGCGTACGCCCGCGATGCAATACCGACGTCAAAATGACGCGGTTCGACACCTCACTGCCACGAGCCCCGCGAAGACGCCGTTGGCTTGCAGCGCTTCCGGAGCGACATGAGAGCCAGAGCCACTGACGTCACAAGTCGGAAGGTTAGGAAGCTATTTGGGTGTAAAGTGCTGAGTTAAATTTGACAATAGATTAGTGACATAATTTGTGACTCAGCAGCAATCCCGAATATAAATTGTCAGGGGCGTAAGGTTTGGGGTGGGGATTAAGAATTATGATGTCAGAAAAGTATGCGATTGAGATGGTATAGGGGCGTCAATATGGGGTCTGTTATTGTTCAATAAATCATTGTGTTTTTGTCTTTTATTTATTTTTCTATAAAGAAAAAATACTTTTTTTTACACAAAAATATTATTTTGTTGCCAAAATGGAAATTGGCAAAGTATTGTTGGCAAAGTGACCGTTGGCAAAACGACCTACACCCATCCAAAACATGCTAGTGTTTTATTGAACATCATTTTTTATTTTTGTTCTTGAAAGTAGTTACTACATCACCAATCCTCTCCTTCATTAGTTTTTTTTTTTGGTAACTGCCTGCCCCCCCCCCCCCCCCCACATCTCAAAATTTGGCTGAACTCAACGATAAGTCTTTTACCCAAATAAAATCTCACCTCCGTTACCCAAGTACAGCTACACCATGATATTTTTTGCATTGGTGCGATGTGGATGCTTAAAAATATCATGTCATATTGAGAAATAACTGGGGTTCAAATCTGGTCCATATCCCCATGTAAGGGGGGGGGGGGGGGCGGGGAAGATGAATGGGAATCATTTATCTTTAAATGATTCCCATTCATCTTCCCCCCCCCCCCCTTACACTCCACCCTCGATTTTACTTCCTGGTTGACTGCTATGCAAAGCAACTAAAAATGACTATAATTACGATCTTCAACTAGAGACAAGTGTACACAAACATAAGAGTACAGGCTTATATCACATACTCTCAATCGACACCTATCGATTTTCATGTTTTTGTGAACAAAAAAGGTCTCCCCGACTAAATGCCTAATTCCCCAATAACTACTTTCCTTTTTTTCTCATTACTGAAATAAAGGATTCATTTCTGCAAACATTATCATAGTTCATGATCAAAAATTTAAAACTAAACAAAACTGAAGCGGTCAATGCTCACCAACAACAGTGTAGCCGAATATGTAAAAAAAATGTCATTGACTAGCCGTTGTCTTTTTGTTTTTGTAAAAAAATATTTTTCCAGAAAGCCCTGTCATAAAGTTTGATTTGAACAGGTATAATAAGACCTTTTACCTTATATAAATGTAAACCATGTGCCCAGAAGTCGGGCTGCTTATAATCTTTATCCAAGTTTTTTATTGGGTGGGAGGGGAGGGGGTACGTAACTATATCTGTGGGTATCTAAATTCTCTTTTTATAAAATCCAGGTACACTTATACTATCTGGGTCAGCCAGGTTTATGGCAGACCTTTATATACCGGTCTGAAAGTTCATCACCAAAAGAGGTTTTACTACATGTCTTTTATAGCAGATCCGGATGGTGGTCACTATGAACAGGTTTTACTGTACTTTTTTTGTAAGGGTCTGGAAGGTGGTTGCTGTACGTCCTTCTTATCCTGGTTTCGAAGTTGGTCATTACAGCAGTTTTACTGTATACTTTTTTATTCCGATCTGAAAGGTGGTCAAGACCGGCCGGTTTACCATTCCTTTTTTTTTTATCCGAAACCGGAAAGTGGTCATAACAAGCAGGTTTTACGTCTTTCTTTCGGGAGTTTGAAGGTGGTAGTTACATATATCATGTCAAAAAAGTCTTTTCTGCTAACCTTAACTTCCCCCAACCCGGCAATCTAATGTAGGTACGACTCAAAACGCAACCCACACCTGACACTGACCCCGGACTCAGTGACATGTTTCTTAATAACTGTAGATGAATAACGCGCAAAAACGTTAAAAACAGGCACTGAAATAGCCACAGGCAAAGGAGGGGTCGATAAGTAATGCCATTCAGCTGCTAATTTATTCAAGCAGTCTAAAGTAAGCAGGAATACTTGAAAATCTTCTGAAAAACGCTGAAATCCCAGCGTAGTTATGCTCAGTTAACAAAAGAGATGACAAATCGGCAACTGCGGGAGGGGGGGGGGGGGGCTTCTAGTGACAATCATGCACCGTTCTTAAGTTTAATGTTAATGTTATCCAAGGACTAAGTACACTAGGTACATCACGCACCTTTCTTAAGTTTAATGTTAATGTTATCCAAGGACTAAGTGAAAGTTGAAAGAATCTTTCTGCCCTATCAAGCAAAACACCCACCAAGTTTCAACTTTCCCGAGCGAGTGAGAAACTCACACACAAGATTTTAACGTTATGACGTCATACGCCTTTCTACCTTTCGCCATATCCGTCACAAGCTGATACAGTCGTTCGACTGACCCAAGGAATATCCGCATAAAATTTGGAGTCGACACGACTTTTTTTTTGTTATCGGGAATTGAAGATGTTGTTCAAAATGTATACATATTTTACGAATCTTTCGAATCTATCAAGCAACAATTCCGACAGGTCGAACTTTCTTCGACGGTCAGCGGCTGAGAAATCTTACATACGAGATTTTCAAGTAATGACGTCATACGCCTTTCTAAATTTTGCTACACCCGTCAAAAGTTGATAGAACCGTCTGACTGACCCAGTGAGTATATACATAAAATCTGAAGTCGATACAACCTTCCATTATCGAGATATTTCTCACATAAGATCTTGTACAAAATATAAACATAATTTAGATAATGACGTCACACGCCGCACTGGTTCGTTCTACTTGCGACAAGATTTAACAGGATCTTTCGGGCCCACCAAGCAAGTATCCCGCCAACTTTTTCCGATGTTCAGCGGCTGAGAAATTTCGCACACAAGATTGCCATACACTTGCCCTAATAACAAACCATGCTTCAAAAGTTGACAGAACCGCCTGACCTAACCAAGCAATAAACATATCAAGTTTGAAATCCGACTTTTCGTTCTCTGCACACATTTTGTTCATAACAGACTGGCATACACACTACACACACAAAACAACATGTCCCTCCTTGGCTTTAGTAATGACTTCACTATGTACACAAGACATCTTGAAACCTACTTTTAAACATTGAGATAGCATGTTTCAGTCTTTCGAAACACTTGATTTTAACCAATTTTGTCTCGAACAATTTGTCTATAGAGCTTCATTTGGTCTATATTGTACAAATGCAAATTTAAACACTTCAAGAGAAAAAAATAATAAGTTTCTTTTATTATGATGTGGCATCTGGATTCAGATATCCCTCAGTTCCATCTCTTTTCAGGAACAGACTAACTTGTCTTGTACTATTTTGCCGTTGACAAAAACACCTACATTCAAATTTTGTTTGATACATTCTTATTGAAAAGTATAGTCGATACAAGTCGTCAATTTCTCGGTGCAGGACTTTCTGGGCGATTCCAAAATAATATAAAATTTTTATATATCGTTCTTACATTTTCACTGTATAGAATTTAAAACCCCAAGGATAAGGAGATTATGTTTCGCTTTTATGTTCGGGCACACCTCCATACACCGGTAGTGTGTGGTGTTGAGCCATCAAGGCCGGCAGACTCCCACTACACTGAGTCCTGATAAAGCCAGATACTGGCTGTGTTTCTCTGTTACAGATTCTAACGTTTGTTTTCTCTACTTATTTATTTATTATTTATTTATTTATCTCTATTTATTTACCTCTATTTATTTATTTATTATATTTATCTAATTATCTATTTATTCTCTATCTACAATACTTTACTAATAGCGGTTGGACCAATTTCTGATTAACCGATTAACCTGCATGCTCGATTATTTTTTTACCCAATTGATTTAATAGGAATTTTTAATTTAGCACAAAAATATATTAAAGTTTGAGGACGTAACAGTTAACGAGCACTATGTATTTTTTACAACCTTTACACGAGAACCTTTATGAATTTGTACTGTTTCTTTTACTTCGAGGACCGTTCTGTATTAGTAGAGCCAATATGTAGACCGCAGATTCTCCTGTGAGTGGAGCAAGTCAGCACGTTATTCAGGTAAATTACTGCGGAAATTTAAACAAAAAGCTAAAGCTTCAGTTGCTACAGTAAGTATGTAACCATAAGTAAGGATGAAGATGTCAGGGAATAAAACCAATGGGGTGCCATGACCACTGAGAACTGGTTCGAATATGTCCGCTAAAGTCAGTCAAGTAACAAGTTAAAAAACAACTATCAATATCAATAACAACCTATTCTATCGAAAAGGTTTTTCAAAGCAAATTTGTCTATGAACTGCTGTGCAATTTTGTTTATATTCTTTCACTGTGTAAGGTTTCAAAAAATTTCTCCCCATTAGTATTGGAGATCTGGCTCGAGAAAGACACACACCAAAAATGCGGAGATACGGACGGACAGAAACAACCCTTTCTTATAGGCCCCCTCTAAAAAGTCTCAATAAAGGTGAAACATAAGATTTACAAACTTTTGATGTAAATATCATTTCTTTGGCTGCAGCTGGACCCACTAGTCTTGGGAGTCTTTGAGTGCCACCTGCAAAACAACAAAAGCAGAGTCTCTCAGGTTATAGTTCCCAGACAAAAATAGGTGACGGAAGTGCCATGCGTGCGCTAGACATACTTCATCAAGTGCGTAGCCATATGTTAATGATACAGCAGCCCCATGAATTACTAAACTGGACAGTCACTGTCATCAGACGTTTACAACGTTATGGGCATTGTAAATTAATTCAGACAGCGACATACTTAAAACTGAATGAAACTAGAGCGGTTAGTGCACACGTAAGAGTACAAGCTTATATAACACACTTTCAATTGACACCTATTCAGTTTCTTGCTTTCGTAAACAAAAACAAATGTCTCCCCGACAAAATCCTTCAATCCACAATAACCATTTCCCTTTTTCTCTTATTACTGAAATAAAGTGTCATTTCTGCAAATATAATCATAATTCATTATCAAAAACTAGAGCATTGTGCATAGCCCACATATTCCCCACAGGCCTCCATCAGTTAAACACGGCCATCAATAGTCAAGGGCTGAAATTTTCTAAGTCCAGCTGGTCCATTTTCCTTGGACAAACCTCGCCCATTTACACTACTGATCTGTGTTTGCTCCCATAGAAGCCACAAACCAAGTTTCATTAAAATCCTTGCCGCAGTTTTTAAGTTATCGTGTTAACAAGCTCTTGATGACAGACCGACAGACCGACCGACACGCGGTTGATCGCATATATTCCCCTGTGGGGAATAAATTAAAAGATAAACAAAACTAGACGGCGGTCACTAAAACAAACTTAACTGTACAACTTTTTTATCCGAATCTAGAAGGTGGTTACTGAAACGGGTTTTACTATACGTCCTTTTAATCTAGGTCCGGAAGTTAGTCACTGCAGCAGTTTTACTGTACATTACATATCTATCCTGGTCTGGAAGTTGGTCAGGACAGGCAGGTTTTTCCGTACATCTTTTTATCCGAATCTGGAAGAGGTCACGACCATCAGGTTTTACATTACATCTTTTCATCCGGGTTTTAAGGGCTGGAGGGTTGAATTTTTAATTTCTTTTGCTAACCGTTATCGCCTTCCACCACCCAATCTAATATAGGTACGAGTCTAAACGCAACCCTAACCCTTATACCCAAGGCTACGGTAACGGTCTGTACCCTAGGTCTACTTATAGCCATTATACATTACCTTGTCTTCATACATTCGCATCAGTCAAAAAGTACTGGAAAGATTTTCTCAGAGTATGTTGAGATTTCTCTAAGTGGTATTTTTAGCTATTCAGTAACTTGCAGAATATCATTGTTGAACAAAAGTCCTTTAACAAGTGGCCAGTCACAACAAATTATTAACTTAAACGCAGCTTAATAATAAGCATGAATGTCCGTGGACATTGTTCCCGGCCATAAAAGCGAAGAATTATAACGGACAGAGAAAGCTACCAATTGTGTAGAGCAGACTTCGATGAATATTTATTGAAGAACACTGTAAACACCGTATTATTTAAAATAAGAATTCTGAAGCAAATAAGAAACCAGATATTTTTGGTGGGCTATTCCGGAAGAACTGACCTTGGCCGAGGCATTCATGACATAATACCACTCAGTGAGCCGTGCGTGAAAACGCAGATAGAAGACAGTGCGAGCCATACAGCACAGAATGGTAGCTTACTCGTGCTGTCATGTTTTCCAACTAAAATGCCTCAAAAATAATGATCTGGCGGTATAATCGATAACCTTCTGGAATACGCTGCAATCCCGAGCGCAGTTAACAAAATAGCTAAGAAAAAGTGGAGCTGGGGATAGCGTTCAGCGGCCGAAATACTTTGCAAATAAGATTTTGACGCAATAACGTCATATGACTACCTTAATAACAAGACATGCTTTAAAATTCATACAGCCGTCAAAGAATATCTAAACAAATTTTCAAGTCGATACGAGTTTAAGCTATGGAGATATCTTGCACCCAAGATCCTGTTGAAAAGATACAGATGTTTTACACAATGACGTGATATACTGTATTGCTGGTTCTGCTGGCAACACAATTTCATATAATATTCCGCATTTACCAGGCAACAATCTAACCAAGTTTGAACTTTCTCCGATGTCCAGCGATTTAGAAATTTCGCAAACAAGATTTTTACGTAATGACGTACCACGCGTCAAAAATTGACAGGACCGTCCGGCCTGCCCATGGAATAAACAGACCAAGTCAAACTGATCCGACTTTTCGTTTTCGAGATATCTTGCACATATTTTGTTCACAACAGACCGACATACACACGCACGCGCGCGCAGCGTACAAACTCTATGTCTCCCCTCCCCCCAGCAGGGCACAAAAAGAAGAATAAAAGAGAACCTGCTCCTGGGATGATTGCTAATTTCGTTTCTACCAGTCCCAACTTGGCTCCTTCAGCTACAAGAGAAAAGCATTCAAGCATTTAATACTGACTAATACTCACGAACGCTGATGTCAAGATTTATGACATGTAAGTATAACTTGTAACACAAATTTCAAGGCAGGAAGGGTGGCGTCTGTCAAGATTTTACTGGAAAAATGGTTTATCGCCAATATATCCGCAATTTTGGCCAATCGCCAAAAAAGTAATAGTCACGTGTTTCGACCAATCACGAAAAAAATGTAATAGTCAAGCAGGTACCAAAGCCTGCCACCATTAATAAGAATTTAAAGAAATTAAGGATAAATACATAGAGCCAGTTGCATTTTCAATAATGTCTTTGGCAAATCACCAGAAAAGTTACAGCCAGATAGGTACTAATTTCTGCTTCCATAATCCATAACTTTCAGAAGGTAACATTATATTCCTGGCGTTAGTAACGATTTTAGTCAGAATTGTTTTTTCGCCAATATTTCCGCCATTTTTTTCCGGATTACACAAAACCGCAACAACCAGGTCAGTGCCAATGACCATAATCTTTAATCAAAATTCCAAGATCGTAAGGCCATATGGGTAATCACAAAAAACAAGAAAGCCTTTGCTGAAGCTCAAAAACGGACATGTCTCCCCCAGCGCCACAGTCTGTCAAAGGCGAAGATACATTGCGATATGTTGAAGCCAAAAATCGAAAAATAGTTGGACATGAAAAATAAATATATGGGCATTATCTGCAGGCTAGAGGCAAAACGTGTGTAAAATTTGGTTGCAATCGGCTGCCTCCTTACTGAGAAATCGCTGCTGACGGACGGACAGACGGACGGACAGAAGGACTAACCAAATCCTATATCCCTTCGCCAACAAAGTTGGGCGAGGTGATAAAAATGGTTTATCGCCAATATATCTGCCAATTTTTGGCGAATCGGCCATTTTAATCGCCAAAAAAGTAAAAGCCAGGTGGACATATATACCACTACCTTCTATCAAAATTTTAGCACGTTTCCAGTTACATTTTAAGTGATACGTTTTCATGAATATTGGTTTTTGGGTAATTTTTTCACCTATTAGGGAAATCAAGAAAAACATAATACCCGCGTGGGTACCAAAACCTGCCACTGGTTTTCGCCACTATTTCCGCCATTTTTTCAGAATTACGAAAAACAGCAATAACCAATGGCCTCTATCTTTAAGCATATTTTCAAGACAGTAAGGCAATTTCTTTGGTGTGTTTTTTGTTTTGGTTTTTCGTCAATATTCACCAAAGATTTCAGCCAATCACCAAAAAAGTAGTGACTGGGTACGCAGTAATATCTGCTCCCTATACGTTTCAAGACAGTAAGGCCATTTCCCTGGAGTGGGTTAAGATTTTACGAAAAAAAAGTTTTATCGCTAATATTTCGACCAATTTCTGGCGAATGGCCAAAAAATATAATAACCAGCAGGACACTTATTTCTACATTTTGACCAATATTTCCGCCAATTTTCGGGGAATTTCCAAAAAGTAATAGCCGGGTGGATAGTAATGTGTACCACTATTACATAAAGTTACAAGGCAATGAGGTAATTTTCCTAGCGTTAGATAAGATTTTTTTTTAAAAAATTGCTTTTTCGCCAATATTTCTACCAATTTTTAGCGCATCACAAAAAGAGAAAGAGAAACAACAGCAAAGTAGATACGAATATCCGCTACCCTAAATTCAAAATTTTAAGGCGGTGAGATTATATATTAAGTGTTACTTAAGAATTTAGTAAGAAAAATTGATTTTTCGCCAATGTTTCCACCAATTTCTCTGAATTACGAAACACAGTAATAGCCAGGTAAGTACCAATGATGGCTATCTTTATCTAAAGTTTGAAGAGAGTAAGGAAATGTCTGTGCTGTGAGTTACTTTTTTTTGCCAAAATTTCTCGGCCAATCAGCAAAAAGGTACTAGCCAGTTAGGTAATAATGAAAGCTGCTTCTACTTAAAATTTCAAGACAGTACGACTATTTTCCTGGCGTTATTCAAGATTTTACAAAATTGGTTTTTCGCCAATATACCCTCCAATTTTTGACGAATCGCGACAATTGAGTGAAAACCCCAGTAGATACCTTTTCAAGACAAATTCTGGAGTTGGTTAAGATATTACGAAAAACAAATTGGTTTTCACCCAATATCTCCGCCAATTCTTGGCGAATCACCAAAAGAAATAACAGAGACGTTGGCACTTACTCACCCCACCGCACATCAAAAACACTATTTTCCTGTAGTAAGTTAAGATTCAACTGAATTTTTTTTTAGTTTTTCCCCAATTTCTGGCCCATCAACAAAACTTGTACCAGTCAGATAGGTAGTAAGGCCTGCTAGCCTGCATTAAAATTTCAAGACAGTAAGACTATTTTCCTAGACCGTCAAGATTGTACAATTTTTTTTTTGCTTTTCAAGACAGTAAGACTATTTTCTGGGCGTTTGTTAAGAATTTACTATATATTTTTTTTTTCGCCAATTTTTGGTCAATCAAAAGAAAAAGCAGTAGCCAAGTAGGCAGAAACGCTTGCTTCCTTCACTTTAAATTTCAAGAAAGTAAGATTATTTTCCTGCAGTAAAGAGTTTACCAAAAAATTTGGTGTTTCGCCAATGTGTGGCGAATCGCCAAAAAAGGTAATAGCCAGGTGGACATTTTCGCAACCTGCTTTGCACCAAAATTTTAGGACGTTTCCTCTAAAACCCTAGGAGAAGATACGTTTAAAAATGGTTTTTGGCTAATATTTCCAGGTAGGTACTTATGTTCGCTACCGTCAACCAAAATTTTTAAGACATTCAGGCTAAAAACCTTTGGAGAGATACAACTTTTCAACTTAAAAGCGTACAAACAGCACATACTTTCAACGACTGTTATTGCAGCTGTTTCTGTAGAAGCTGGGGCTAAAACACATATCCAGGCATGGTGGTTGTTACGCACACCAAATCTGAATTTTATCTGTGAACTAGTTTCAGATGGGAACAGGCCCAAACCCCCCCCCCCCCCCCCGAGCGAAACCCCCCGGCCGCAACCCACCCGTCAAACCCCCCCCCCCCCCCCCCGACTAAAACCCCCCGGCGGCCTAAACCCCCCGACCCCAAACCCCCCGGTTCTCAGGTCTATTTTATATTTTGTAATTGCGATACATCCACGTTGTTAATAACACTTCAAATGCCCATAGAAGAGACCACACGGCGGTTGCGAGATCAGTCGAGTTTAAAAATTACAATTTCTCTTGCGGTAGATGTGACTTACATCCATTGTGATTCATTTGAATGTTTAATTTAGTGATCCAGATTGATGTGAAAAATCATGCTACCATCATGGAATACATCACATCTGCTAAAGGGAATCCAAGGATATTGTACCAAGGGCATTTGTACGTAAAGCAAAAAATCTAACAAATGGCTATGTTTCGTACGAGTGCGAAAAGAGGCGTCATAACAAATTATCATAACACATTTTCTTTGAGAACGGGAAGGGGGGGGGGGATGGGTCGGGGGGTTTAGGCCGCCGGGGGGTTTTAGTTGGGGGGGGGGTTTGACAGGGGGGTTACGGCCGGGGGGTGTTTCGGTCGGGGGGGGGGGGTTGGGCCTAGACTCGTTTCAGATAACTTCTCCCCACAAAACCTGACATGAAGAATTTTAAGTCCCACCATGGATCCGGAACAAGATCCAGAGACTCGAAAATCTGAATTCAGCTAAGTCCCACCATCGACCCAGATTCGAAAAGAAACAATCCAAATCCGCAAAAGGAGCTGTTGTCCAGAACAGCGGCATCTACTATTAGGACATTAATCGTCTGACGGATAATACGTTTCGCAGAAAAATAAATCTGACATAGATTCAGTTCAGTTAGCCTTAAAGGATTGGTTTCAGTAAGGTGACATCTACTAACCCGCAACAAGTATGTCAAAGCACATGGCTAGCTCGAGGCCTCCGCCTAGGGCCGCGCCATCCAGGGCACAAATCGTGGGCATCGGCAGGTTTACTAAATCCATCGTCAACTGGCGCAGTGAAGTGACGAAGAGACCGACATCCTCAGGCTTCATCGTCCGCCTTTCTTTCAAATCAGCACCTGAAGGAACAATTCCTTATATTTCAAGGAAAGAAATATATACCCCCATACTTTGTGGTAAATTAGGTCGCTGTGGCCCTTGTGGAGAGATAGAGATAGAGACAGGGAGAGAGAGAGAGAGAGAGAGAGAGAGAGAGAGAGAGAAAGGAGAGAGAGAGAGAGAGAGAGAGAGAGAGAGAGAGAAAGGAGAGAGAGAGAGAGAGAGAGTAAGGAGAGAGAGAGAGAGAGAGAGAGAAAGGGGAGAGAGAGAGAGAGAGAGAGAGAGGGAGAGGGAGAGAGAGAGAGAGAGAGAAAGGAGAGAGAGAGAGAGAGAGAGAGAGAGAGAGAGTAAGGAGAGAGAGAGAGAGAGAGAGAGAGAAAGGGGAGAGAGAGAGAGGGAGAGAGAGAGAGAGAGAGAAAGGAGAGAGAGAGAGAGAGAGAGAGAGAGAGAGAGAGAGAGAGAAAGGAGAGAGAGAGAGAGAGAGAGAGAGAGAGAGAGAGAAAGGAGAGAGAGAGAGAGAGAGAGAGAGAGAGAGAGAGAGAGATTGAGAGAGAGATAGAGAGAGAGAGAACGGGTGAAAGAGAGATAAATGAGAGAGATAGAGAGAGAGAGGGGGGGAGAGAGAGAGACAGAGAGATGAGAGAGAGAGAGAGAGAGAGAGGAGAGAGAGAGAGAGAGAGAGAGAGAGAGAGAGAGAGAAAGAGAGAAAGACAGAGAGAGAGAGAGAAAGAAAGAGAGAGAGAAAAGAGAGAGGGGGAAAGAAAGAAAGAAAGAGAGAGAGAGAGAGAGAGAGAGAGAGAGAGAGAGAGACAGAGAGAGAGAGAGAGAGAAAGAGAGAGAGAGAGAGAGAGAGAGAGTGAGTGAGAGAGATAGAGAGAGCGAGAGAGCCACAGAGAGGCAGTGAGAGTGAGGGGGAGGGGTGAGGGTGGCGATGTTAAAACAAACAAATGGAAAGAAGTCAGTTGTGCACACCCTGCCGCATAGCATTATATTTTGTCCTATTGTTCTCTGAAAATCGATGGGTACAGTTTATACATATCGCCTAGCAAAAATCCTAAAAGAGGCCAGTGAAAGATGTTAACAAAACCGTCAAATGACGGTTCCCATGCCGTGTCAGAGTAACAAAATACGAACTGCTACTGCGATTCTATCAAAATACCGTGCACAGCTGGTGCCAGTTTTAATTCTATTATTAAACATTTTACATTTCCTCAACATTAATTTCGTACCGGGCTGAAAATTGCAGCTTGTGTTCATTCCGCCAACGACATCAAAGTTAAACTATGGTTTGCCGCCAATATATCTGCCAATTTTTGGCGAATCGGCCATTTTAATCGCTAAAAACTAACAGCCAGGTGGACATATATACCACTTCCGTCTACCAAAATTTTAGAACGTTTCCATTTAAATCGTAAGAGATACGTTTACATAAAAATTGGTTTTTGGGTAATATTTCGCTAATGATTCACCATTTTTGACAATTTCCAACGACATCAATTTTTGGCCGAGTTTGACAATAATGCCACGTTGCACATCTTCAATATATATATATATATATATATTCACTATGCAAGGTTTCGGGTTCCTATAACATATCCTTCTATGAGAAGTCGGCCGGACAAAACTTAGTATTTTTTGCGGACAGCCAGACAGACGTCCGGACAGACAGACGGACCAGCTCATAGCTATATCCCCCCACTTCACGGGAGATATCAAGTGTCGACGAATTTTTGAAAAGTCGCCATTTTGGCAATTTTTCATCGATTTGAAAAATAACACGACATTCCACAACTTCAGTATATTCTAGGCACAAAAATTTTCCGATTTTTTTCTGAAAGCCAATTTTTTGGCCTTGTAGCATTTTTCCGAAAAACACTTTTACACTATTGTTTAGTTTACCCATTTGACAGTCTATCAGTGGAGTTTAATTGGTTGTCCCTTCTGAAACAATAGAACGAGGTGTCGAAGTACTGACTAGGGGTAGGCAAAAATTGGCGCTTATTTTGTGACACACTTTACAAGCGTGGTCTTCTCAAAGACTATAGACTATGGCTAGACATTGAGTCTGTAACTCTATTAGAGTTTACAAGCGAAGAATGTAAAGTCTGTCGAAATGCCACGTTTATCCGGGGGTGAGCGTTGGGAAATTGTCGTTCTCTCCACTCGAGCCGGATGGAATCGGAATCGGTTGGCTCAGGAATTCGGTGTTTCGCAATCGACCATAAGTGCTTTATTGGGAAGACGCGACTTACCGGTAATGTTAAGGATAAGTCGAGATCGGGACGCCCGAACTGTACAGATGTGGATGACAATTGGCCTAACAGGCGAAATTTTCAAAATAACCCCCGTTGCACAGGTCCACTATATAATCTTCGCATGTGCAAGAGAACAATTGATTCGCTTCAATGGTTACGGAGATATAGCGCCGACAAAAAAGTGTCCTCCGCTTCGCCCTGCGCGGCGGCGGGGGACTAACAAATTTCATAAAAATGGCAGGGTTGCTGAAGTGTTTTGCTTTGGCGACATTGACTCTGTAAATGAAACGACTACAGGCAAGTATTGCAAACGACCGAACAAGGCGAGTTTGGAGGCGAAGAGACGCTGGACTTTAGTAAAAATCGCTGAATTCGAACCCCGGTTAATTTGTACTCATTTGTTTCATCCCGACTGGTACGAATTAACGAGGGACTAGGGTACACACACATATATGTATATTACTTATTTTTATATTAATTATTACTATTATTGCTGTTTTGATACATATTTTTTTACTTTGAAATGCGATGAGCACGCGACTGTACATTGATATTATTTTTGCTCTTCATTTTCATACTATATCTCAAGCAAATGATATCGCTAATGATATCATTTTTTCTCTTCAAAAATAAATGACATCCGTTAAAAGAGGCAGGAGAAAACACATTTTAAAATTATTTTTTCAAAAATTCGCAAAAGATTAAAAAATCACCCGATCGACTGAAAAAGCGCAAGTCGTACGCAAGACCCCCTTGGGATATCTCACACCAAAAATACATGACATCGGATCAAAATTGTTGGAGGAGATGCATTTTGAAACAAAAGTTTACGCAATAAACAACTATCTAACTAACGGACGCCGTTTGGAAACCGATAGGTATACCCAGCTTACATCTAACGTAAGCTGGGCTAAAAAAGTGACTAAAACTAATGCGACAAAACTGGGTAAATCGCCAATATGAAATGACGAAATCCGACTCAGGCGCACAGGAGGCAACAGTGTTAAAAATTTCATAGAGAATACAAAAATTATAAATTTTGAATGCTGCATTTTTATCAAATGATCAAAAAAACCTCTGCTAGATGAAATGAGTTACATAAAAGCAATTAAATTTCAAATATCACCCAACACAAGTAATCGTGCAATTTGGCTAATGACAATTTGAATGATACTCAGAAGGGGAGCAATGATTGCAATTTATTTAGAAACAATAGTATTAAGATTTGCTGTGATCCCTTTTATAAAAGACGATAGCACAAAGAGAGAAACTTAATTTAAACCTTTGTGAATATTGTGACTATTTTCGAACGCTTTCCAATACCGTTTTTCATTTGAGACTAGCAATTCGCATTTCAACAATGCACTTTAAAGCTAGTTAAATAAAAATATGTGTAATTTTAAAAGTTTCAACTGCAATATATCCCATTCCCAAAAAAAAAAAAAAAAAGAACAAGAAAAAGATGTGTGAAACACCCCTGGAGTAACGAAGTCGAATACAAGCAATTAAATTTCAAATATCACCCAACACAAGTAATCCTGTCGGTAAGGTGATTGATCAGGCAATTTCAGCGAATCTGTATAATTGTAAATTTTACATTTTCAGCAAATCTATAGATTCGCTAAGTGAGTCAGCGATTCTACAGATTCGCTGAAATTTATATTAAATTATTAGTCTTCAGCATTGAGTTTTCCTGTATATTTATGACGTTTACACAGCGCGACATTTTCTAGGGCTTTTGTGATTCTGTAAATATTTTTCACTGGCCCATACATTTTTTGTGGGTTTTTGTTAGGCGATATGCATTAACTGCTCTTACTGATTGCCAGGGAACAATCGGACAATTTCTATGCACCAAGTGGATACCTCCAGCTAATCACGAACCAAAGCCTGGAGCTACTTATCGACTTCATTTCCACACCCCGGGGCGTGTCTCCAGGCGTATCGTCAGAATACGACCGTTCGCGCAGTATTCGTTATGTAACAGCACATGACACGCTACCTGCGCAGAAAATTCCGGGAACCAAACTCCGCATGATGACCACACGCAGGCTGTTTTCAAACTTCAGTATGTCTATCGCACTACGCAACTGAAAGAAAAATATCAAAATGAATGAGCCCTTCAGTGGTTGAAGAATTGTGGTTATTTAGTCAGGTTATATATTTTATGCATATGTGGTGGACTGTTATTCGTGTGGTTATACTCTTCAAACTACCGAAAGCAGTACTCGGTACCAACACAAAACTGATACTTTTTCCCCACAACGAGCAAAGGTTGACAGTCTGAACCAGTGCCCATTAAATTGAAGTTGATTATCAGTAAAACAAACGCTCTTGCTGTGTAAGTGGGCCTCTGTCGGATACCACGTTTGATGCAGCTCCCACACTGGATAAATGTGTTGCAGAAAATACCCTACAGCGCCCGGCTATCTCAGATGCACATACTCACAAGTGTCTGCATGACGGCTGTACGGAGACGCTCTTGCACGCTCCCCTCACAACCACACTGGATTACAGTTTTCGAATGGTGCGAATAAGACATCAATATCTGGTCATCAAACCGTCCAGAATTCTCCGGAAAGTATTTGTCCGGAATTCTCCAGCGCGGTGGCTCCCGGAAAGTATTCGTCCGGAATTCTCCAGTGCGGTGGCTTCCGGAAAGTATTCGTCCGGAATTCTCCAGCGCAGTGGCTTGCGGAAAGTATTCGTCCGGAATTCTCCAGCGCAGTGGCTCCCGGAAAGTATTCGCCCGGAATTCTGCAGCGCGGTGGCTTCCGGAAAGTATTCGTCCGGAATTCTCCAGCGCAGTGGCTTCCGGAAAGTATTCGTCCGGAATTCTCCAGCGCAGTGGCTTCCGGAAAGTATTCGTCCGGAATTCTGCAGCGCGGTGGCTTCCGTAAACTATTCACCCGGAATTCTGCAGCGCGGTGGCTTCCGGAAAGTATTCGTCCGGAACTCTCCAGCGCGGTGGCTTCCGGAAAGTGTTCGTCCGGAATTATTTGAAAACGACTTTTTTGCCCCAGGTTTAGCGACATCTGTTCTAACCAGAGCGACTAGTGCACGCAAAAAGTGAGAGTACAGGCTTACATCACACACTTTCAGTCCACAACGATTTAGTTTCTTGTTTTTGTAAATCCCCAATAACCATTTTCCTTTATTTATTACTGAAATAAAAGATTAATGTCTGCAATTATAGTCATAATTCATCGTCAAAAATTCAAAAATAAACTGAACTAGCTGGTGATCCCTTAAACGGATTTTACTGTAAGACCTCTATCCGGGTCTGGAAGTTGGTCATTACAGCAGTCTAATGTACGTTACATTTTCATCCGGGCCTGGAAGATAGTCAAAACAGGCAGGTTTTACCGTTCGTCTTTTCATCCCAATCTGGAAGAGGTCATGACAAACAGGTATACGTCTTTTTACTCGGGTTTTGAAGGTGGTCATTTATACAATTATGTTTTAATGCAGTATTTTATTCGGGTTTGGAAGGTGCTCGCTACATCACCACTTCCCTACTTCATTGGTGATTTTTTTGTTTGCTAACGTTTATCCCCCCCCCCCTGCGCGGCCATCTAATGTAGGTACGACTCTTAACACAACCGTAACCCTTTTATCTAAGGTCACGATAACGGTCTGTACCCGAAGCGTAGTTATAGCCATTATATACTACATTGTCTTCGTGCATTCCCATCGGCCAAAAAGCACTAGAAAGATATGTCACAACACAATATGTCAGATGACCCACTTTCAAAATGCTTGCAGATACTGCAAACAGTGCTACCCGTTACAGAATCACTCCAATATATGAAACAGCTTGGCAAACTAATTCGAGATACTTCGCTTAACAACATAGAAATGTTTACGTAACGACGCCTGTCTAAACGTTCAAAAAGCTGTCCGACTGACCCAATGAATATCCATATAAAATTTCAAGTTCGTTATCGAGATATTTTGTACACAAGATCTTGTTCAAATTACGTGCATATTTTACGTGACCACGCCATGTGCCGTTTTCGTTCTTCTACTCTCAACAAAATTTGACAGAACCTTTCGGACCTACCAAGCAAAAAACCCACCACATTTGAACTTTCTCGGATGTCAGCGGCTAAGAAATCTTACACACAAGATTTAACGTAATGACGTCTTGCGCCTTTCTCAATTTCGCTACATCCGTTGGAAGTTTATGCAGCTGTTTGACTGACCCAAGGAATATCCGCATAAAATTTGAAGTCGATACGACTTTCCGTTACCGAGATATTTTGTACACAAGATCTGGTTCAAAATATATACATATCTTACGTGATGACGTCATACGCCGCATCGTTCATTCTACTCTCAATAAAATGTGTGCGAATCGTTCGGATCTATCAAGCAACAATTCCACAAAGTTTGAACTTTCTCCGATATTCAGCGACAGAGAAATCTTACATGCAAGTAAACTTTTCGTTCTCGAAATATCTTGCACACATTTTGTTAACAGGCTGGCACAACACACAAGCACACACACAGACATACACACAAACACAAAACGTACATAATACTATATGTATCCCGTTGGTCGGGGAGACATAACAATCCCAGATATACCTTGGTATATTATTACAGCGATTATGATCAAACACTTTGCATTTTCAGAGAAAATGTTTTAAGTACGGTGAATTGGGTATTTAGTTTTTGCCGATCGCGAAAACAAATACTAGGGTGGTAAGAAACTAATATAATATAGAATCGCTATTGAGAAACACAAAATTCTCCACTCGCGCTTGGGTACAAATGGTCAAAAACATTGGCTGTGATCCGGCTTCCTTTTTTTAAATTGTATAATCTTGCTGCAGCTTTACCAGATATTCTTGAATCGTTTTATTTATCCATTTCAATATTTAAGTAGTTTAATAAGTTAATGGTGAATTGCATTTTGCTGATTGCAACTGAGTGCATCTCCAATTCACTCCCAGAGTTTGATTGCAATTATAAACGAAATAAAATATCACATAATTAAACAGATTATATTGGGAGTTTTCTTAATATATACAAAATATTTATAGCATATGAGCACATAATATCCATAAATTTATTTTAATAATTAAAATACAGTTAATTTACATTTGATTTTCAGTTGATCCGCAGTTCGCATTTCGAACCAGTGCGCATGTTCATTTAGCTTGTGTTGATCCGCGGTTCACATTTCGGACCAGTGCGCAAGTTTATTTAACTTGCGTCAATGCGCGGTTCACATTTCGGACCAGTGCGCATGTTTATTGAACTTGTGTCGATGCGCGGTTCGCATTCCGGACCAATGTGCATGTTTATTTAACCTGCGGTAATGCGCGGATCGCATTTCGGACAAGTTCGTATGTTTACTCAACTTGCGTTGATGCAGAGTTGTTATTTTGGGCCAGTGCGCATGTTTATTAAACTTGCGTCGATATGCGGTCCGCATTTCGGACCAATGCGCATGTTTATTCAACTTCCAATTTTCGGCGGATCGCCTAAAATAGTAATTTTTCAAGAGAGGTCTATCTAGAGAACAATCGTACAAAATTTAAAGAAAATCCCATCAAAATTGTCGGAGATGCGCGGTTCGCATTTCGGACCAGTGCGCATGTTTATTCAACTTCCGTTGATGAGCCGTTTGCATTTCGGACTAGTGCGCATGTTTATTTAACTTGTGTCGATGCGCGGTTCGCATTTCGGACCAATGCGCAAACTTCCAATTTTTGGCGGATCGCCTAAAAAAGTAATTTTTCAAGAGAGGTCTATCTAGAGAACAATCGTACAAATTTTATAGAAAATTCCATCAAAATTGTGGCAGAAGAAGCATTTTGAAAATTGGCTACCAAAAAATGTCCCCCATTTAGGGAATTTTTGGCGGATCGCCAGAAAAAGCAATTTTTCACGAGAGGTATTTCTAGTAAACATTTCTGCAAAATTTGAAGACTGTCCGATCAAAACTGTGGGAGAAGAAGCATTGTGAAAATTGACAACCGAAAAATTTTAAATGACCCCGCATTTGGCCAATATTTGGCGGATCGCCAAAAAAGTAACTTTTCAAGAGGGGCTTACCTAGAGAAGAATGGTTCATACTTGCAAAAATATTCAATCAAAATTGTGGGAGAAGCATTATCAAAATTAAACGTCAATAAATTAAAAAATGCCCCCCCCCCTACTTAGCCAATTTTATGGCGGATCGCCGCAAGTACGTTTTCAAGAGAGGTCTAATTAGAGGACACTCGTATAATTTAAAGAAAAACTGTGGGAGAAGCATTTTGAACATTAGCTACCAAAAATTATAAATCTACAAGATTTCGCCAATTTTTGGCCGATCGCCGATAAAGTAATTTTCAGGAAAGGTATTCCTAGTAAACATTTCTGCAAAATTTGAAGATAATCCGATCAAAAGTGTGGGAGAAGAAGTATTTTGAAAAATGGCAACCAAAAACTTTTAAATGCCCCCATCTAGCCAGTTTTTGGCGGATCGTCCAAAAAAAAAGTAATTTTTTGAGAGAGAGGTCTATCCAGAGAAAACATTCGTACAAAATTTAAAGAAAATCTGATCAAATCTGTGGGAGAAGAAGCATTTTGAAAATTGGCATAAAATGGAAATGCTCCTTATTTGGGCAAATTATGGTGGATCGCCAAAAAAGTTTAAATACGTACATGCAGACAAAGCATACCCCTCTATTGGTGTGATAAGACCAGTCCGACGAAGTTGGCTGGTCTAAAAAGTAATAGCCAGGCAGGAAGTAACGCCTGCTATCTTCACCAAAAACTTCAAGTCAATAAGACTATTTTCCTAGAGTCAGTTAAGATTTTACAAAAAAATGAATTACGTTTTTCGCCAATATTTCAGCCAATTTTTGGCGAATCGCCAAAACTGTAGACTGTTTCCATGAAAAACCTAGGAGATACGTTTTGCAGAAAGTTGGTTTTTGGCCGATATTTCCGCCAATTTTTGGCGAATTGCCAAAAAGTAACAATCACTTACGTACTAATGTTTGCTACTGTTACTTTAAATGACAGGACAATGAGACTATTTTCCTGGAGTTCGCTATGATTTTACTGAAAATATTTTGGTATCTCGCCTACATTTTCGCCGATGTTTTGGCCATTCTCTAAAAAAGAATTCAATTATTTAAGTAACAGCCAGTTAGGAAATAATGCCTGTTATCGTTACTTAAAATTTCAAGACAGTGAGACTTTTTTCCTGGAGCCAGTTAAGATTTTACGAATTTCTTTTTTTTTTTTTAGTTTTTCCCTACCTGTACCAGCCAGGTAGGGAGGAATTCTTGCTACCCTTTCTTAAAATTTCAAAACTTTAAGATTATTTTCCTGGAGGTCGTCAAGATTTTACTGAAAATTGTCTTTTTCGTCAGTATTTTTGACAACCATCAAGAAAAGTAACCGACAGGTAGACAGTAATGCTTGCTACCTTTACTTAAAATTTTAAGACAGTAATACTATTTTCCTTGATTTAAGATTTTATCTTGGATACAGGAAAAAGTGGTTTTTTGCCAAATCGGCAAAAAAGTAATTCCAGGTAGGTATTTATGTCCGCTACCATCAACCAAAATCTCAAGACATTGAGGCTAAAAACCTAGAAGGAGATACGACTTTTCAACTTAAAGCGTACATACGGACATACGCACATACTTTCAACGACTGCTATAGCTCCTGTCAGCTGGGGCTGACAAAAACGAAAAAAGAGCGCTTTTTTGTTTAAATTTAAGGAATTAAGATAAACACTTACATTGTTCAACTATTTTTCACTCTTTGTGGTAAGAACCAGGTTTCGATATCTGTGACATTCAATTTATCGATAGCCTATTCCGGAATAGCCTACCAAAAATATCTCGTTTCTTATTTGCTTCTTATTTTCAATAATACGCTATTCCTTGAAGAATTTTGATCTTTTCTATACTATTAACTTGGGGCAAGTTTCCATCAAGCATGGAGATGATCAAGACCAAGCTGCAGGAGATAAAATAAAAATACACACGCACCGACGCCGAATCAGGAGACATGACAGGTCTGGTGGGCATAAAAGTTTGCAAAAAAAACTGTTGATAAACAAAGCATTGTCTTTCTTTGAGCGGTACCTACTTAACACTCACCTGAGTTGCTAAGTTCTTGCTTATGGCATTCATTGCCTTAGGCCGATTAAAACTGCAAACCGCAGTGCCTGTAACAAAAGCATTAAAAGAGACCATCAAGTGACGCTGTCCACATAGTATAAAAGAATGTCGAAAAATAAAAGGGTCAAGGACGATAATTTCTTTTGAGCCTTTACCCAATTTGGCTAATGGATATTCCTATCGCCATTTTAGACCGTCTCTCCTTCAATTCAGAACGTTAGTTTTGTTCAGGCCAAATCTTCGAAGCTATTCCAAACGAATAAATCTGTTCCTACTTTACACTTGTTTTCTTGCATATTAAAAAGTATAAATTATCTGTAAAAAGGTAAAGAAAAAAAAACAGGATTGTCCAAGAGAAAAGAAATAGCAACGTGTTTCGGCCATTTTTTCCGAATCGCCAAAAAAAAAATTAAAGGGAGAAATTAACAGTCAGGTGGAGACATATATCACTACCTTTCATCATAATTTTAGACGTTTACATTTAAATCTTAAGAGGAGACACGTTTTCATGAAAATTGGTCTTTGGTTAATACTTCCACCAGTAATAGGCGAATCACACAAAAAAAAACATAATAGTCAGGTGGGTACCAAAGCCTGCCACCTTTAATCAGAACTCCAAGATATTAAGGCCAAATACCTACAGCCACTTGAGTTTTCAATAAGCAGATCAGTGAAACGGACTGTCCTCGGCCGGCGTACAATCATAGCATTTGATTTTGTTAGGTTGGAGTAAACCCCTTAAGCAACTGGTGTCACATTCAGGAATATATGTTAACAAACTCACTCAAGTGCTCATAGACTGTGTGAATTTTCTAAGGCCAGCTGGGTCAATGTCCTTCGGCCGACCTGGCTCGTTTACAATATAAACTCTTGTTAGCACCCATACTACCTATATGTAAACGATTTCGACAATCGATCCAGAAATGTAGGCTTGAGTGTGGTAACAAACTCATTCAAGTGCTCAAGGACTGTGAATTTTTAAAGTCCAGCTGGATCAATGCCCTTGGGTCGACCTAGCTCATTTACAATAACAATTCTGGTTTAACTATATGTAAAATTTTTCGCCAATCGATCACGAAATAATAATATTTTTGGCGAATCACCAATAAAGTTATAGCCAGATAGGTACTAATTTCTGCTTCCATCATTCAAAATGTTAAGAAGGTAAGGTTATATCCCAAGGGTTAGTAACGGTTTTAGAAAAAACTGGTTTTTCGCCAGTATTTCCGTCATTTTTTTTCCAGAATTAGAAAAACAGCAATAAGCAGGTCGGTTCCAACGACCACTATCTTTAATCAAAATTTGTAAGACAGTACGGCCATTTCTCTGGTATGAGTTACGATTTTACTGATTTGCTTTTGGTTTTTCGTCAATAATTCACGTAAGATTTCACGCCGATAACTAAAAAAGTAATGGCCGGGTACGCAGTAATACACTACCTATACTCAAAGTTTTAAGACCGTAAGGCTATTTTCTGGAGTGGGTTAAGATTTTGCAAAAAAAATATTTCGTCAATATTTCGACCAATTTTTGGCGAATTGCCAAAAAAAAAAAAATAACCAGGTGGACACTTATGCGCACGTTATCATTAAAATCATAGGAGGATATACGTTTTAAGGAAAATTGCGTTTTGACTAAAAATATTTCCAGCAATCTTTGGCGAACTGCCAAATAAGATTGTCCATGGACAACACCCCAGCTCACGATGCTGATGTCAAGATTTATGACATATAACCTGTGACTTAAATTTCAAGAGAGAAAAGGTGGCGTCAAGATTTTAATGGAAAATGCTTTATCGCCAATATATACATAAAATACACACATATATACATACAATACATAAAACCACTAAGAATCTACAAATTGTTGTTGAATGCGAAATTAGGCGCAATTGACAAATTGAGTGTATTCCGGAACATATACATGAGGTCTAGTCTAACTGGAATGTACAGACAATCATAGAAGTAGAACCGCCCTTGTTCTAAGTTAGTCTTCTGGAATAGACTACCTGTGGCTATAGTGCCTTGTTTCGCATATAACGAAAACATATATTCCTATTTTAAGCAATTGAGCGTTTTTTGTACAAGTTGCTATTTCTATATTTTCCTTGAACTGATTGACTTTACCTGAACCTTATAACCATATTCACAATTTATTCTTCATTCATTTAATGTGGTATATATTTTCTGCTGAAACTAGAGCCTCAGTAAGGCAGGATGCCCCGAGAAGCAGTAAAGGTAAAATGAGGTCAAGTCAAGCGGCAAGGCTTCAGGTTCCTAGGGCAAGTCGGCCGGACAAAACATCGTCTCACGGCTAAGTCCATGCCAAAAATTGACCATTTTTGACCATTTCCCACGACGTCAATTTTTGGCCGATTTTGACAATAATGCCAATTGCACATCTTCAATATATATATATTTCACTACGCAAGGCTTCAGGTTCATACGACAATCCCTTCTATGAGGAGTCGGCCGGACAAAACATCGTCTCACGGCTAAGTTCAAGCCAAAAATTCACCATTTTTGACAATTTCCCACGACGCAATTTTTGGCCGATTTTGACAATAATGCCACTTGCACATCTTCAATATATATATATATTTCACTACGCAAGGTTTCAGGTTCCTACGACAATCTCTTCTATGAGAAGTCGGCCGGAGAAAACATCGTCTCACGGCTAAGTTCAAGCCAAAAATTCACCATTTTTGACAATTTCCCCACGACGTCAATTTTTGGCCAGGTTTTACAATAGTGCTACAATGCAAATCTTCAATACATATATTTTTGCCGTGCAAGGTTTCAGGTTCCTACGACAGCCACTTCTATGCGAAGTCGGCCGGACAATAACATCGTCTCACGGCTAAGTTCATGCCAAAAATTCACAATTTTTGAAAATTTCCCATGACGTCAATTTTTCGCCAATTTTTACAATAATACTACGTTGCACGTCTTCGATATATATATTTTTACCGTGCAAGGTTTCGGGTTCCTACGACAATCCCTTCTATGAAAAATCGGCCGGACAAAACATCGTCTGACGGCTAAGTTCAAGCCAAAAATTCACAATTTTTTACAATTTTCCACGACGTCAATTTTCGGCCGATTTTGACAATAATGCCACTTGCACATCTTCAATATATATATTTTCACCACACAAGGTTTCAGGTTCCTATGACATACTCTTCTATGAGAAGTCGGCAGGACAAAACTTAGTACTTTTTGCGGACTGACAGACGGACGGTCGCACCACCTCATAACTAAATCCCTCTGTTTCAGGGGGGATAATGGTGTATGTGGTTGGGAATTCTAAACTCCATACGTTTAACTTTAACACGATTGTCCATGGGCAAGGTTTATAACATATAACTATAACCTGTAATCAAAATTTCAGGACAGTAAGGCTCTGTGTCTTGTGTCAGTCAGGATTTTAATACCAAAAAGGTTACCGCCAATTCGTCGGCCAATCACTGGACACTGGACGTTTGGTGTTTGACCAATATTTCTGCAATTTTTTTTTTGCGAATCACGAAAAAAAACTTAAGGTACCTTAAACAAAATTTTATTTTCCTGGTGTCGGTTAAAATTTAATCAAAAGAACTACTTTGTCGCCAACTTTTGGCGAACTAGGGCTTCAGTGAGGCAGGATCCCCCGTGTAACACATGTCATTGGATGTTAGTAAATTCATCGAAATTGAAAACCCTACATTGCCTAACAATTTTTGATCGATTTAAAAAATAAGACGACGTTGCACACCTTCAATATACATATGAACCGCATGCAAAACGAAAAAGCATTGGCATATACAGTTCTAGAGTTACGGCCTGAACAAAAAGTCACGTCTTTGCACATTCAAACTAACTTTTCACCTATTTTCGAAATACTGTCATTTTGACAATTTTTCATGAAATCGAACGAAACCATGACGTTGCACACCTTCAACATACGTATTAACCGCACGAAAAACGAAAAATTAGCATGAATAATTTTTCGAGTAACAGTGGACAAACTAGAGCGGACGGACACACAAGCTGAAAACTATATCCCTCCGTTATAACGGGGGATAATAAAGGTAGGTAGTAATATCTGCTACCTTTAGTTAAACTTTTAAAAGAGTCTACTCACCTCAGCTCTTAAAAAGTCACCTTGTCCCTTATTTTGTGTTTGTCATTTTTAGGCTTGTAGGTCACCTCGGCCCTTGGACAAGACATATTTTAGATATCACTTACCCGATTTTAGGACAAAATGTTTTGATTGCAACTGTAACAATTTTTCTGTTACTTGTTGTCAGTAAAATTATTACTTGCATGCCACAATTAATTAACAGTTAAGTATAGAGACAAAAATGAATTTTGCAGTGCTATACCACACATTCAAAAGAACAGGAAAATATATATATAAAAATCAACATTATTTTCGAAAATTTTTTCGAAAAGACATTTTAACAAAACCGATGTTTAAAAGCCAAAAAATCACAAACAAAAAATAACGAACGAGGTGACTTTTTAAGGGCCGAGGTGATTCTTGCGAGGACCGAGTGGTCACGTCACTCACGTGGTTAAGGGACCAGGTGACTTTTGTTAAGGGACGAGACCTGAGAGGACGAAGTGACCAAGGGACGAAGTGACCAAAGACCTTTTCAATAATGTTTTTGGCGAATCACCAAAAACGCTATGGGCCAATAGGCACTAATTCCCGCTCCCCATATTTAAAGTTTTACGAAGGTAAGGTCATATCAAAAAGGTTAGTAATGAGTTTAGTAAGAATCAGACTTTTGAGAATACTCTCGCCACTTTTTTCGAAAAAAAAAAAAAACAGTACTATTCAGGAAGCACCTATTACCACTCTCTTTTAAGAAAATTTCAAGACGATAAGGCCATTTCTCTGGTTTTCGGCAATATCTCCCCCAATTCTTTGGCCAATCAGCAAAAGTAGGCAATAATGCCTGCTACCTTTATTTATTTATTTTGCTGGAGCTAGTTTAGATTTTACGAAAAAACCCTGATTTTTAGCCAATATTTCCGCCAATTTTTGCCGAATCGCCAAATCAAGTAATAGCCAGGTGGACACTTATGTACCCTACATTTAACAAAAGTTAGAGCGTTTCTTTGAAAATCCTACCAGATAACGTTTTAAAGAAACTTGGTTTTTGGCCAATATTTCCACAAATTTTTGGCGAATTGTCAAAAAAAAAAAAAAAATAACAGGCAGTTAGGTAGTACAGTGTGCTACTGTTAGCTGAAATGACAAGGCAATGAGGCTATTTTCCTCGAATTTGTTAAGATTTTATTGAAATTTGTCTAGTTTTTCGCCATAATATTTGCCAATTTTTGGCCACTCACCAAAACTTGAAACGGCTAGGTAGGTAGTAAGATTTGCTACCTTTCCTTAAAATCTCAAGTGTTAGTTAAGATTTTACTAAAAATACGTTTTTCGCCAATATATGTGCCAATTTTTGGCCAATCACCAGAACATGTAACAGATAGGTGGACAACTATGTACCCTACCTTCCACCAAAATTGTACAATGTTTAAAATCCTACTAGACACATTTTACAGAAAACTGGTTTGTGGCCAATGTGTGCTACTGTTACCTAAAATTACAAAGCATTGGGGATATTCCTCAAGAGTTATGAGTTATATGGTCTTTCGCCAAAATTTTCGCCAATGTTTTAGAAAATCACCAAAAACAAAGTAATAGTTAGTTGACAGTACTGCCTGCTACAGCTACTAAACATTTCAAGACAGTAAGACTATTTTCCTGGAGTTAGTTAAAATTCTACTGAAATACTTTTAGTTTTTCGTCAAATTTTCCGCCAATTTTTGGCCAATCACCAAAAAAAAGTAAAAGTCGGGTAGTAGGACGCCTGCTACCTTCACCTAAACTTTCAAGAGAGTAAGATTATTTTCTAGCAGTTGTTTCAGATTTAACTGATTTTCTGTGTTTTTTCGCCAATTTTCGGCTAATCACCACAAAAAAATAAACAGGAAAAAGAAATAGTCAGGTAGGTAGTAACGCTTGCTACATCCACTTAAAATTTCAAGACAGTAAGACTATTTTCCTGGAGATAGTTAAGAATTTACGAAACAAATTTGGTTTTTTCCAATATTTTCGCAAATCACCAAAAAAGTAATAGCTAGGTGGACATTATGCACCCTACCTTCTACCAAAATCTTGGAACGTTTCCACGAAAACCTCAGGAGATACATTTTAAAGAAATTTGGTTTATGGCCAAAATTTCCGGCAATTTTTGGCGAATTGCCAAAAAAGTAATAGCCAGGTAGGCACTTATGTCCGCCTCCATCAACTAAAATTTCAATACAATCAATCTAAAAACCTAGTTGGAGCTACGATTTTTCAACTGAAAAGCGTACATAGGCACATACGCACATACTTCCAACGACTGCTTTAGCCCCTGCTTCTGTAGAAGCTGTAGCTAAAAAGTAACAGCCAGGTAGGTAATATTGCCTGCTACCGTTCCTTACAATTTTAAGACAGCAAGACTATTTTCCCGCAGTAAGATTTTACTGAATGTTTTTTTTTTAGTTTTTCGTCAAAATTTTCGACAGTTTCGGTCCATGATCAAACATTGTAACAGCCGGGTACGTAGTGTGGTCTGCTATCTTTCCTGAAATTTTCAAGATAGTAAAACTATTTTCCTGGAGTTCGTCAAGCTTTTATTGAAAATTGTTTGGTTTTTCATCAGTTTTTTTTTTGCTCATCACCAAAAAGAAGTAACAGCCAAGTAGGTAGTAATGCCTGCGATTTTTACTTAAAACTTTAAAACAGTACGGCTGTTTTCCTGAAGTTCGTTACAGATTTATTAAAAACGTTTGGATTTTTCGCCAAATTGTCCTCCAATTTTTTTGGCCAATCACCGTAAAAAAGTAATAGCCATGTAGGTAATGATGCCTGCTACAGTTATTAAAAGTTTGAAGGCAGTAAGTATTTTCCTGCAGTCCTTAAATTCATTGAAATTTTACTGATTTTTTTTCTTTTGTTTTTCGCTAATATTTTCGTCAATTTTTGGCTAATCAGCAAAAAATGGTAAAACCCAGGTAGGTAATAAGGTTTCCTAGAGAAGAACCTCGTTAATTTGTACTTGGCGGGACCAAGCCATAAAGTACGAATTAACCGGGGCCTTAGAAAAACCAAATATGTACTGTACAAGTTTTAGTACATTTTATGTCTACTCTGACCAGTGAAATAATATATATACACAAAAAAATTTCTATGTCATAGGCATACATAAAAACACATGTTCAATGTGTACACACAGATCATCGGTTAAAAACAGTTTCGTTCTCGATATCTAAGGCAATGTTTTAGCACCGCTCTTTATTTGCTTCAACATTTTAAATTTTACATCCATTGAGTAATCATTGTATTTTCACTTTTTTCCATGCCATTTTCACAGTTCAACTGTTGAGATGTAAATATTTCAGTAATGTTCAGTTCTTATAGCAAACTCCGTAGTAGGTATTGTAGCAAAGTGACATCTGAGCGGTCAAGCCCAAACTGAAGTCAAAGTTATTTTTCCACAATACGGTTTCCAGAAAACTCCTCCTGGCGTTTGTCTAAGCAGGAGTGGTATTCTGGTCTGTCCTTATTTTCAAGGATGTCCTTATTTTTAAAAATAAGGATGAAAAAGCTATTCTACTCTATCCTCAAACTTAGCAAAGTCTTTAAAAATAAGGATAAAAATTAAGGATGAACCATCTAATCTCAAGAATAAGGGCGTCCTTAAATATAAGGACAGAGCAGAATACCACTCTAGAGCTTCATATTCGGTATACTTATAGACAATCATTAGATCTCGGTGAAACCACAAATATTTTTGACCTTGACCTGTTTCGAATAAAATGCGCAAAAATTTTGAATTTCGACTGCGAGGGAACCGGGTAAAAAACATGAAAGAAATGATAGAAAAATAAGGAAGAAATATCGCAAAACAGCTCATACTCGAAACATAAAAGAAATTGAAGCTTGAAACTGTCTGTTAAAAGTTTTAATAAATTTTTAAAATAGCATACGGGTTGGTGCAAGAGAAATTTAACATTTAGACCAAATCTCTCTATCATTTCTTTAATTTTTTTTTACTCGGTTATTTTTATTCGAAACGCAGAATTTTTGCGCATTTTTGTTGGGAACATCCAAAGTGTGATTCGGCTTATTGTGCATGAACTTTCATTAAACGTATGAATAGTACAGGCTAGTATGCAGGATTCGTGCCTTAGACCATATGAAGTTGATCCCCATTAGCTGAGCAATGGAAGGCTTCGTAGCTCTGGCAAAGAGACATAATGAAATAATCTAAGGAAGAGCTAAATATCCGAGCTTCGATTAAGGTAGAATTTGAATAAACTTTTTTTAAACAAGAACTTATCAGGGGTAGTTCTACGAGGACTATCACAAGTTGGCTAGGGTGGTCGGAGGGAGTAGGTCGGGGGCAGTTGCCCTGGGAAATCGTCCTTTTCCCACGTATAGGACTATATTCTGACCTCTGGCAATTGCTTGTGTACTGAAGTATATTACCTTGTTGTTCGCCCTCTAAAAATTCCATAGTGAATTCAGCATCGTTTATAACTGAAATATGGCGTTTTAATAAAAACTGCGTGGTTCCAAGATTATGACAACGCCTCACTGCTCTGCATATCGAGAAAAACATTTTTATCTTTTGTTTTGTTTGCAATCGCGACCGGAAGACGTTATTGTTCAACAACCAACCTCTACAACGGTTCGGTCTCTTATATATAATATCTTTTCACTCCGCAAACCCTCTGAAAATGCCCCAAACATACTACTGATAAAACAGCTGAACTACTTTTTAAAATGTCTATCCGCTCTATGTTTCCACATAACAGATAAGATTGCATCAGAGGTCAGCTGTTTTATAACAACGAACCGGCAGTTTACGAAAAAGCACTGAGTACTAGCACTACAGTTAAATACAATGATAAAAACCACACGAGCGGTTGGATTGATCCGAAAAACACTCCTGTAGCACGTTTAGTTGGAAGGTGACTGCGAACATTGCACAAGTCCGAGAACGTTTCCAGATCAGTCCAAACGCAGGGGTGCTTTAATCTCTATTTTTTGTCCATGTATATATTCTTTATACATTACATTTTTGCACCTCTGTGCAATGATTTCTGTTGAGTAGTTATGTTGTAACGACGATGAAGAAATGAATAGTGGTTGAGCATTTTATAATAGTTTTGTCAACTGGCTGTCAAATCTGAAGAATTTCTGTTATCTTTCCTTGTATTTACCCTGTTATCTGCTGGAAATACATTTGTACTGTTAAAGAGCAGCATTTTGTGCAAAATATTACGAACTAAGGAAGATAGCTTGGAATATTTTATTTGCTATTGGTTAATTTGGGTTAACATTACACTTAATTTCATAGAAATACTTTTTTTAAAATGGTGAATTTTATAAGCAGTATATTTTTCATTGGCCTTATTTCCTTTAAATTTTTATTCTTTTTCTTGAAGTACTTAAATATGTTTGTCCAAAATTTCCTGGAAATATTTGACTTCAAATTTGAAAATATCAGCTTGTAGATTGCAAAGCCATCACTATAGGTTTTCCAATGTCTCAAACATTGATTATCGTCATCCATAAAAGAAATTTTGCAAGATTTTACCCCAAATAAAAATCATGAACGAGTTCCCATGTTACTGTGTTTACAATGTATGTTTACAATGTACCAGCGGACCAATCAGTGTCGGTACAGTGCCAGTAACTTTATCGAACCATGTCCAACTTATCATTGTTCGATAAGCAGGAGTTCTTTGATTACATTAGTGGTTGAACCGGATCAAATTCAAGGTCAATATGTTATGAATGTTTGGTTTGTTTATCTATTACGTGGATAGAGTCTGGTTTTTTATCTGCAAGCAGTCTATTCACTGCGGGTCTGCTACCAGAAGTGTGCTAGCCCATTGGCACTATATAAGGTCGAGTTTTATTGCTAAACGGTCTTTTTATAGCTTTAATGAAGACATACACTGGACTGTGTATGAATTTGGCTTTTGTTAAGGCCAAATGGACTCAACTCCAGATGAATAACTAGAAGATGCGAACTTAGTGGGCACTATTTGACTATTTAAGGTACGTCTTTCGCGTGTTTGTTAAAATACGCGTACCAATTTTGAGGTTTCTTTTACGAAGTTATGTGTAAAGATAATTTTGTCATGTGTAAGTAAAATCATGTGTTTAAATTTGATAAGCCGCTCGAGATTAGTAATTTTTATGTGAATACGATATGTTGCCATACCAGCGCGGCTGTATATTTTGTGCTAAATTACGAGGTTTTAAGTTGCACTTAGAGTCAGGTAATAGTTAAACTTCTATATGGCCCGTATGACGGCATGTCTCGGACAAGTCATAGTAATCTTGTGTTTCGAATATTGGAACAGTTTTCTTACTCCATGTACTCAATATCCGGGTCCCTACGATGCTGTCTATGGTCAGTTGCGACTTCAGATAAGTCCCCTACGATGCTGTCCTGGTCAGTAAGACCTGAATATATGTGAGGAGTACTATGAAGCATGGAAGCAATGTTGGTAAGTGTGTGAAGTTAGCATTTGATTCGTACAAGCTATAGAATGTATTAAAAGTGTTTCATGTATAATTTTGTTGCTACAGTATGATTTTGTGACCCTTTCTGAGGCCAGAATTTGAGAGAGGTTTATTTCTGGTTGTCACTTATGGCGTGGTACGAGATTCTGAACAATTTTTTACCTTATTGCGTATTTATTTGCAGTTTATCTGTGTTGTAAGGCTCGATATTGAAGGACCGTCCGTATATTAAGTAAACTGCAAAAATCAAAAGATCACATTTTAATGAGATTAGGGGCAATTTCTTGAATAAATATTTGTTTTAGTCACCGAACGATTAATGGCGATTATTTTTCTAAGAATTACCTCAACCCTCCAAGTATGTTTTAGGGGCAAATTTGCAGTCTTACATGAAATATTGTAATTCGTATTAATGCTGTAGAATTTGTGTGATTGCCGTGTGTATTAAAAGCAATCGGTTGTGAAATTTTGGCTGATTTTCTGCTTTACATGGCAGACAATCCACCTCATACCTCATGTCATGTCATGTTATGTTTAAAATCATCTATCATGGATTTATGTTGGTGTTTTTTTTTTAATTTTCTAACTTTACACGTTGATTGCATTCTGAATAAACGAGTCAAAGCACTTCCAAAAACTCTGTAGTTCTTTTCTGTGTTTGTTGTCACTTCGTCTGTCTGTACGTACGTCGTGCGTGCATCCAACATATGCCGGAGTGTCCGTCCACTGCAACAGAATCCTATCTTGAGGGTTTTCCTCATGGTCGTAGTTTGTATCTTGTCGGAATTGCAAGCAGGAGAGTTTTAATGTCATGAAGGCGAGCTTCAAGTGGTTGATATTGCAATAACTTTTCCTTACAAAGTTTCCAAGCACTGTCTCTCTGTGTCAGTTTTGCAAGGGTGGGCGTGTGATAGAATCGTTTTCTACCTCCTCTGGCGCGGCTACTGAGTCGCCCACTTGGTTGTCACCACGACGGCGTATCTGTAGCAGGTACGCAATCTCAACACTGTATCGAATTGTTGCATCACCGATAGCGTGAACGCATCATCCATGTGTCACAATACGAGGTTCCCCTAGCTTTGCCACGGTCATTTAGCTTCAGGGACTCATGTATCAATTTTTACTTGAAATACTTAAAATTCCTGTTGTGTCACAGACACAGGAACGGATACGTGATTGAGTGTGTGCCAGTGTCTTGACAAAGTGGCTCGTGAAATTGGAGGATGTATTTGCTTATACGCTGCTGTTACAACTGGAAATTGTCACAGTTGTGGCGATTCAATTGCTGCGTTGTCGCTGTGCCGGCTTGAGTATATCACGATCACTTGGTCGATAACTGTGCGCATGGCTGTATTGTTTGCCACCATCTGTTTCGATAGCAGATTGGCTATTTGACGGCTGTCTTTATCATGCAGTAACTAGTTCATGTGCCGGGTCGTGATTGTCACGACCCGTGATTCTGACGTGATGTGTGTATTACAGTTGTTGTAGTATACTAATGTGACTTTCTTTCCGTTTTGAAGACGCACAATCGATCCTGTCTTTGTATCTCCTTTTTTATATCAAGCGAGCCGGTGATCCAAACACAAGGTGCACGACATGTCTAGGCCGCTCGAGCATACAGCCTTGTGCACCAGACAATCGTTGCGACCAATGCGTGCACTCTTTATCTTTTCCGGTGCAGTAGAGTGGGCTTGTGTGCTGGCTAACCGCCGTAAGCGTTCGAAACTTGGCAAGTCGTCGCCCTCACAACAGTATTTGTCACCAGCGGGTTTGATTGCCGTTTACGAATCGGATACATGTGCCAAAAAGGTCAAAGAAACCTAGACTCAACCAGCCTCTTCCTCAGGGGTTTACCTCTTTGATTCTTATCCTGTGGACCTAGGTCGGTAATGGGGACACGTACTGTGAGATCGACACACGCAGTGCGTGCGCCCATTCAGTCTATGATATCGACGCCCGTGTCTTCGTATCCGTTATACAATTATTTGAAAATGGAAACGACCAAAAATGTTATACATTGTTACCCCATGAAGTGACTATCCCGTCTCACATCTCCTCAGCTGTTCATTAAACTTTGGCAGAGACAAAGGGTCACCGCAAGCAAGACTTATCTTCTCTAAAGAAATTCGCTAATCTCTACTCTTATGTCATGCATCTGATGAGGAACTCAAAGTGCTTCATGTGCTTTCTTCTAAATCGGGGTCTATGGCTTTAGATATGTCGCGACTTAACAACCCTCCTGTAACCACCGTCACCGAACCAAGCTCTCCCAAGTGGGCACACCACCTTCTTTCCCTTCTCTAAGGAACTTTTGGCAAGATTAGCAATCACTCGGGGCTCCCAAACAAATAGTCCGTCGGTTACATGTGGGATAGCTCTTACCGTTTGCAAGGGATAGGCTGGGTCGCCAAATCCTTCCTCTGCTGGCCAAGCTTCTCGATCCTTCTGTAGTCACGTCGTGCGAGCACCGATCAGACAAGCAATTGGTGTTAGGTACGAGGATTCAGGAACTCTTGAACATAAAAGCCATATGAAGAAGCGTATGGGCACTCAAATGGTTTTTTTTTCATTGGAGTCTTTCTTGTAGCAAAAAAGTTGGACAGTAGGCGCCTAATCATAGATTTGTCACAACTCTCTCACTTCTTGCATCACAACTCTCTCACTTCTTGCATATCACACTCCACATCTCACTAAATTCACATTAAGTCAGGTAGGTCATCTTAGTGGATCTTTCCAATGGATACTTTTACATTGTGATGCGCAAAACCGCTCACCGTTATCTATGGTTCAGAGTAGAGGTGCAAGTTGGCGGTTTCTCGCCCTATCATTCGGGTTGTCGACAGCATTGTTTGTGTTCACCCAGGTTGCGAAGGTAAATAAACGCTGGTGTCAATGGATCGGTTTGCTCATTTTCCAATATCTTGAATGGCTGTTGGTGAACTGTAGCAGAGACATTCTCATCTGTTTGTTAGTCACGTGGTCAAGCAGTGCTGTACTAAGTTCAGAGTTGGTTCTAGTTTAGCAGCTAGAGTTTCTTGGCGACCTCTTATATTTTGCAAGGGCCAGGGCGCTTCTCACTCAAAATTGGATTCCATAAATGTCAACTCTGATTGTTTTCTGTAGTCTGTTTTGGGATTGTTGGTTGCCACAGAGAAGACAGTAGAGTTGGGCAGATGTCATTTTCGCGACTTTCAGGGTGTAGTTTTACTTGGAAGTGAAGACTGTGTTGATTGTTTGTCACTCTCCCTCTGCGTTTCTCAAGGGCCGCTTGGTTCCTTTTCTCGTGGACAATCTCTTATTTGTCTAAGCAGGGCGACACACGCTCGCCGATGTTGTGTCGAATCACAACTAGTTTCTCTTGAATGCTCATAACAATTTTTTTATCATTCAAGCATTGCATTTCGCAGGCATACTGAATGTTCTTGGGATTTTGTGACCATACAGATGGGACTGTGGCGTATTTCACATTTCAATTCAAAGTATGCCAATCGCCTTGGGGTCAGTCGACGTATTGGCCAGCCGTCTCAATCATCATCTCCTCTTGTACATTTTTGTCTGTCCGGACGTAGCAGCATTAGCAAAATGATGCAGTAGTTGGTGTTGGTGTTGTTCGCGTTTCTATCATCCTCGTCAGTGATGAAAATTCTCATGAAGATTTGGCAGGAGAGATCGAAACATCTGTTGCTTATGGCTTCCGATCTACCAGGCCCGTCTTGATTTCCTTTGCTTATTCGAATACGGTGCGTCAGGAATCTCCGAATTGCCCTGGAGTGATTCAGTCTACGGCAACCTCACTGCGAGTATTGCCACCCAAATCCAAGGTTGTTTCAGCTCAGCCTGTATTGCGTAAATTTTCCTTTACGAAGAACAGGGGTTTTCTCAGAGAGTAATTAAGAGGATGGAGGCCCTCTACAAAGACTTCACGAATAAGATTTATTTGTCGCACGGATTTCGAAAAACCGTGTGTTGACAGAGGCGTCGATCGGCGGTGGCAGTTACCGACTTCTTTCTTTACCTTTTTTAGGTCATGAAGGCTTCAGGTAGATCGATTATCACCTATCACTCATGCTCATCCTGAAGTGCTCGACTGGCTATGATTCGTCTGCCTGTGACATGTTGTCGGATTTGCTCAAATCCCTTGAATTGCAGCGTCCCCATTTCGACAGAAAAAAATGGTTCCATGGGATTTGTCTCTGGATTTGAAATCTTTCACTTTTCCCCTCTTCCATCACTGTGTCATTACCGTCAAATTGCTTAACTGAATTGTGTTTTCCCAGTGCTGTTGGCATTGAGTAAGAGCATGCTTTGCAAAACTCTGTTAGTCAGGTTACTGATTAACGGGAGGTGGTAGTATTAAACCATTACTGCCTTTTCTGAGCCAGATGCATATTGCGATCAAGGAATTAGGTACATTCAAGCAAAGTGTGATACCAACCTTATCGGTGTGAAATCAAGTGGCAGTGTCGACACCGCGTCGCTATGCTCCTCCTCCCTACTATGCGCATCTGAGGCTCCAATTGTGCTTACCAGTCCAAAATATACAGAAAATTACTCGAAGTCCGTGTACAATATACCCTTTTAGCAAAACAGGCGCAATTTTGAATTTTGAATTAAGCTGTCATATAGTTTTTGTACAGGGCTTTGAATGACATATGACCAAAGCTAAGCGACCAAACATCTAAATAAAGAGGTTATGTTTTGTGCGTACAGTCTATACTCCGTTGACTGCTGGGTGTAGAATTAGGAGGGAGATTTGTGATAATTTCCAATTTAAAAGAAAGCGTAACACAGCAAGCACGCCAGTTTGGAGATTGCAGACACAGAAAAGCGATTACAGAAGCTTGTTGCCAAGCCCATCTTTGAAGGCTTTAAAAGTTTTAGCAAAAATTTAACTGCAGTGCACTTTAACAAGTTATTTTTCAAAAGAAAAGAAAAAAATTGCATTATGATTTATGAAGAGAATGTCCTGTTACAAATCACAAATGGTCACTTCTTGCAATACTATCCGCAGCTAGAACTGGTTATTCAGTATATCTGTCAATAAAATTTCTTTGTCCCATTTTGATGACAAATGGTTTGTGTTAAGACAGAAGTCTTGGGTTCATTTTGCCGCGTTAATTCTGTGTAGATTCCCTTATTAAAAGCTTAAAATTGTAGTTTACTTTTATTCCGCTAGGTTGTCTGGGCGCCTTTTCAAATCAGTCTTGATAACAAAATCAGTTTAACACTTTGTCACGTGTTATTCCAGACACATATAAAATTCAATAACACGTGCTCTCAGGCTCAAACGATTTCTGAACGCCGTGGCGTGTAAAAGTTAAATAAATAAATAGTTAAATAAACGGATAAGGAATTACAATGTCCAAGGTATGAGCAATTTATTTTATTTCTGGGTCGTTCTTTCAGTCATGCTAAATTGTATTTTTGTATCTCATTTAAAATGGGTTTAACTGTGCTATAACTTAAATGGATGCAGTGTTTATAGAATCTGTTTGGTTCCAGATAGTCGAGTTCTCAGGACTGTAAATTGGTAGAATTTATTCTGGTGTAAAACAGCTTCAGAATATTGAAGAAGTGTAAAAGCTTTTTGCCGAATATTTTAATGAATTTTAAGTACCTTTCTGAGTTCTGACCGAGTTTTAAACATTATTTGCAGAGATGATGTAGCAGTTGAGATAAAAGGCAAGGGGCATGTGAATGTTTGAAGGCCCTAACGTCGGTTAGTGTTTGTGTCTTTCAATGCCTCGCTTATACTGAATAGAATTCATGTAAACAAGAGTTATACAGTACACAATCTATTTCATGTAACAGGAATATAATGCGCCTTATAAATGGTGTAAATGCTGTTTCGCGGTGCTATAAATTCTGTTTTAATCGCAAGTCAGTTGCAGAACATTAAATAAGTAAAATAATGTTCTTGATTAGAAGAAAATCCATGATACCAGTGGTGAAACTAATGAAGTTAACTCTATGTTTTAAAACCGAAATGCGTTATTTCTATGCAGTGTTATTTTAATATTTTTATTGTATGTATGTTACAGCTTTACCAATCTGTTCAGTCTATTCCAATCGACTCCACTTGCACGAATACGAATAAATGATTGAGTTAAAGCAGCGCCTTTGTTTCCATGCCCGTCCGTACGTCCGTGCGTCCGCTACAGTTTGTGCTCCAAAATGGTTACAATACATTATCCCATGGTCACTATTTGTCATTGTAAAGTATTTTGGTAGTGTATGTGCAATGTGAAAACAGTATCATGTAAATCTTATTTATTGCCACGATCAACTGTTATTTTGTAATTACAATTACTCTGTTGTAATGTGTTCCTTAATGTACTGTTTCTGTGATATTCGTATATCAATAACATCTGTGTGGTTTTATAATGTTAAAAAAAATATAATATGAATCTATGCTACTTTTATTAAATCATTATACACATAAAAACATTTGCAAAGTATACACAGAATGTTTCACTTTCAACTCATTCATTCTCAAATTGTTACTAAACATGTGTATTACATCTATAAAGCTAGATCCAAGACACAATGATAAGTAAAATAAATACAAAATTCTCCCCATGCAGACGATTATTATGACTGTAAGCGCTTTCTGCTATACATATAAGACCGTCCATCAGCGATAAAAAATCAGTTAAGTTAAAGTCATAATATGTTGATGGGTTTTCAAGATTTCAAAAACTGAAAATTTATTCAGAAATATAAGTCTAGTGGTTTTCTTCACTGATGCTACCGTCTGTGTTTACAATATAAAACTGAAACTCTTCAGGTGACAACTCAAAAGTTCATTGTGATCCAAAACTCCTCCAAAATATGGTTTTGTGACAGGGTTGGCATGTAATATTCTTCGCAATTCTCTTTCATTGATTGTCTATTGCACTATGACATTTAGGGCCTGGCCAGTCAACACGATTGTCGAAACTATCACTCTTGCTGTAGGTGGTAAGACTTCACTAAAGTGAATGCTCAGGCACGTGTGTCCTTTCTTTGATACCCTGTCAATGTCCTGCTTGTGGTTAGACGTCAGATCAAAAATGTAAATAGCCTATCCGCTTGGGTACGAGTCGCACACAATAAAATTTTCTTCATTCAAACCGTATCTTCCAGTGCCTTGAAACAGACTGAGGTAGATCGATACATAATCCTTGTTTTAGCAGTCAGGTGTAAAAGGGAGGCCAGGTTGACTGATACCACTAAAGTAAAATCCCATAAAATTGACATTCCTATACCTAAGTTGAGCGAATTCTCGGGCGTATCACCAATGTATGCCGCCGAGGTTGCTTGAGCTACAAGTACCTTTTCGGGAACGCTGAGGGGAATGGACCGTCTGAGGTTTTTTTTGAATTCCTGATGCTATGCTAAACGCCTTTAGATCCGACCTCGTACATGGATATATAGCCGGTGACGTCTTGATTGTTTAGTTATGACCGACGATGACGGCAGATGTCACTTTGCATACTTTGAGCATGGCATCAACAATGTCAATCCTATACGAATCCGCTTCCGTCGCCATAAAACAGAACTTGTCTGGTGCCGGGAAGAGCTTTACACTGAGTGGAATTCCATTTACAATAATCGGTCTTGTTAAAAGATATCTGAAAACACAGGGCTTTCCAAGGAAACAGCATTGCCGTTCATTGCCCATGAATATTTTCTACCAGATCACTGATGCATCAACAGCATCCATAAACCCCAGTGTATCTTTATGGTAGAGTTGTGACTTGTTGTGACTCCTTGCTGTCTTCTGTACAATTCAGCAATATATACATATGTATAATCCCCTTATATGGAAAGCTTCTCACGATCGAAGCGGAAATTGGAGCTTGCTGAAGGCTTGCGTCACACCTGCAAAACATTGATGAAAGAGTTGCATTGATAAATCCGACCTCATCCACTGGAGTGACTGGAGTTACATCCAATTTTATTATCCTAGCCTGACTCCTTGCTGAGTTCTGCATAATTCAGCAAAATATCTATAATCGCCTTATATGAAAACCTTCTCGCGATCGAAGCGGAAGTTGGAGCTTACGTCACATTGGCGAAACATTGATGAAAGAGGAGCATTGAAAAATCCGACCTCATCCACTGGAGTGACTGGAGTTACATCCGATTTTATTATCCTAGCCTTTATGTGCAACTTTGTGCGTTTTATATCAATGTAGTTTAGACCGCTGTCAGATACGTTAAATTCAATCGCTGCACCTCTCGTTATTTGACTGACGGGTCGGTAATCAATCCACTCATGTTTTCTATGCCTGTGTCTACATATATTGGTTGAAATAGTACTAAATTAGACAGATGACTTTCATTCGATTGATTTTGCCTGAACACTATAAAAAGTTTTGTTTTTAAGGTATGTTGCTGTTTCGATCTCTGGTTGCAAAATGACGTTGTATTGTCATTGTATGAAGTTGTACAATTATATTTCATTTCGGATGTAGCTCACGCAAAGCCTTGTTGTGTAGGCGAAACTATAACAACATCTCCACTTCCTGTCTTCTTTGGCTTAGGCATATAAAATCATTGTAGTTTTGTATTGTGCTCCGACGTATTTACATAATTGTGTTTCCATTTGTCCACGTCAGACGTGCTTGGTGTAACTCCATTATGAAACTCGTTTAAAGAGAAGTGTACACCTTGATGACCCAGTAAGAAATGACGCTATTTACCGTCAAACGTTCATATGAATATTCGAATTCGCTGATTCTCGCTTGAAGATACACGCCCGCCTATTATTTGCTCAAAAGGGTTACTTTGTCTAAAGCACTCACTTGACAACACTCTCAAAACAGGCAACTTTGTGTTGCTTATGTATGAATTTTCACACAGGTTACAGAATACTGTCACATGATGTTTCGATTTTCTCTCAAAAAATAACTTTATCAACGAACATTCTAAAACACCTGGAAAGTATAGTCGCTTCGGTAACTCTACAGTAAAATCTACTGAATTGTTGGTAGAAAAATGGGCTGCAGAATCACTACAGGATATATATATATATATATATATATATATAAAGCTTCCTTTGGGAAATGTATGGATTAGAACCCTGGGGCTAAACCCGTTTCCGCGGAAGATAAGCAGTCACTCAGTGGCGCTTGGATGACGTCGTGGTGACGGTGCTACCCAAAAGGATGTTTGTTTGAAATGCCATTTTCACATTTATTAGACAATTGCTAATGTCAAGAATTACTTTTGATCTAAAAAGGAAGTTCGTGATATAAAGAATTAATTTTTGATCTCAAAAATTCATTTTTTTGTATCAAGAATTAATTTTGCTACCGTAAATTATATAATTTAATATCTTTAAATGTATTCTTGATCTCAAAAAAATTTCTTAATATCAGTAAATATTAAGGGATATGTAAATTATTTATTGATATCAAAAATGATCTATTTATATCTAAAACTGAATTTTTTTTGCAAATCAAAAGTTCAATTCCTGATAGAAAAAAAATAAAATATTTAGTAGCAAAACCTATGGAATGCCGTTTTCAAATTTATTAGGCAACCATTGATATCAAGAAATAATTTTTGCTTTCTGTAATTATATTTTTTATATCTGTAGATGTATGCTTAGTCTCAAAAACTTATTCTTGATATGAAAAAATATTTAAAGAGGTCAAAAATAATTTTGGTATCAAAACTCAATTTTTGATATAAAATTGAAATTTAAAATTTTTGAGATAAAAAACCAATTTCTGAGTTCGAAGATTAATTTTTTATATCAATAATTGCATAATAAATGGCATTCCATGTATGTTTGCCTCCCTTAAGATATTTTAATTTTGTGAAACTGATTTTTTTATCTCAAAAACAAATTTTTGCCGTCTAAAACACAACTGTTGATAGAAAAATATAAATTAATGAGATTTCCATTGATTTATTGATATCTTTCATTATATTTTGATACAAAAATTAGCATTAAATGATAAAATGGTATTCCATATGTTTGTACGTCGCTGTACTTTGTAGAAAACAAACTAAAACGAAATTGAGTGAAAACCAGGACTGCTTGTATGTTGGTACATGCAAAAACGTCAACCTTCTGGGAAGCAACTGGTACATAGCAGCATGCTACTGTTACATGGAGAAACGTCAACTTTCTGGGAAGCGTCTGGAACGTGGCAGCAATGCGCTGCTGGTACATGCAAAAACATCAACCTTCTGGTCAGGGACTGGTACGTGACAGCATGCTGCTGGTACATGCAGAAACGCCAACGTCTGGAAAGCGACTGGTACGTGGCAGCATGCTACTGGTACATGTTATATCGTTGATTAAAATTCTTGATCAATGATTACTTTATTTAAAATATATGGACTGCGGTTTTAACATTTAATGCTTACTTTTGATATCAAAATATAATTAAAGATATCAAGAAATCAATGTAGATCTCAATAATTTATATTTTGCTATCAATAATTGAATTTTAGATGGCAAAAATTTATTTTTGAGATAAAAAAATCAAATTTACAAACATAAAAAATCTTTGAGATTTTTGTTTTGAGATCTTAGTTTTTAATTTAAAACAATAGACTAATATTTCGATATCAAAATTCTATTTTTGAGATCAAAACATAATTTGCAGATTTCAAAATACCAATTTAAAAAGTCTCATTCTGAAATAATGATATCTAAAGTAAATCCTTGATATAAATAAAAGGAAAATGAATTATTGATAATTGATATTTTGTTCTCAAATATTTCATTTATGCTATCAAAAATTAAATTTTCGATCTCAAAAAATTAATTTTAGACATCATTAAATCATTTTTTATATCAATAAGTATTTCTTGATATCTCTAAATATTTCTTGATATCTCTAAATAGTTATTGATATCAAAACTTATTTTTTGAAATCAAGAATACATTTAGAGATATCAAAAATACAATTACAGATGGCAAAAAGTAATTCCTGATATCAAAATTTTATTGATATCAAAAATTATATCTTGATATTGTGGGTAGGGGTGTGACGGTTCGTACCGTAACCGAAAACCGACCCCGGTTCTTCGGTTCGGTTCGGTTAAAAAACCGAAAGAGAAAAACCGCGGTATTTTCGGTTTTTTTGGCAGTTTAATTTTTTCACTGATAGTAGAAGCGATAAAATAAAATACTGCTTCGCGCTTTTTTTAAAGAAAAATATGTAAATTTTGAGAACTTATCACTCGACATTTTAATGTGAACTGTTCCCTCAGCGACATTAACATTATGTTACCTAAGTAAACTTCAAGGTTTAAAGCTTCTTATAATATGTGTAAAGGCGTTTTGTTTATGGCGTTGTAACTAAGAAACTCTGTAAATGTTCTTAAGTTGAATTTGCTAACAAAACTGAATGACTGCTATGTGATATACTGAAACTTAAGTTAGTGCAAAACTGCAATGATTGTTACAGGCTATACTTTTTAACATCGTATTATTTAAAATAAGAATTCTGAAACAAATAAGAAACCAGATATTTTCTAGTAGGCTGTTCCCCAATAGACTACCGATAATTCGAATGTAACAGAAATCAATTTTTTTCAATATTTCATAATTTTATGTTGCAGACTACATAAACAACTTATTTTCTTTCCTTATAAACAAAAAAATATGAAAAAAGGAAATACAAATAAATTTTTGGTACTTTTAAATTTTAATAGATTATTAACACTTGACAAGCCTTTGGCTTGCAAGGTGTTTATGAATTTGTGCGAGCAGCCGTTGGTATCTTTTGTTCTTGACAGTGATCGAATTTCTTGTGTCATCACCTCCACTGGCACTACGGGCCCTAGGGCCACGAAACTTGGGACTTACGTAGAACTTGATATGAACGCGTGCATGACACTTTTTATTTTGGCCTTCGATTTCGTTTTCTTGTTTAAAACGCCCTGTAAAAAGAGTGTATTTTTTGCAAGTAAATGCGGAGCATTTCACGCATAGTACAGAGCACAAAGTTCCTCAGCTTTGTGCGAGCTCTCACTGCGCAAATAGATAACACGGCGTATGCCTGATCAGTCAATCAAACCTTTAAGTCAACAAAAGCCAAAAACTACTCGGCTTATAAGACGAATTCAAGCTGTGTTGTTTGCAATATATTCTTCAAGAAATAACCCATTGATTGTTTGCAATATATTCTTCAAGAAATAAGCCATTGAAGGAAGCATTTTTGCGTTTTCATTTTTGTCAAGTGTTAAACATTTTGCTGGCGAAATGAGGTTCTAGTTTTATACTCAACTACCGATATTTTGATAAGCAGCCAATGTAGATTCCATTTTTCAATATTTTTGTTTTTCTTTCACTAAAAAATAAAAATTTGCATTGTTCAACTTATTTTTACCCTTTGTTATCAGAAAAGTGAAGCATTATTTGGTTTCTTTGACATTCGAATTATCGGTAGTCTATTCTGGAATAGCCTGGCCTGCCAAAAATATCTGGTTTCAGATTTATTTCAGAATTCTTATTTTAAATAATACGGTGTTTTTAACTTAATTGGTGATGTGGAATGATAGGTGTATTGATTGTTATTTGAGATATTTATGCTTAATTGTAGTTCTTGTGACTTTTTAAATATTTCACGAGAATTCCGAGACATTTGTTGTTAAGAAATTAACACCCTGTTAAACAAGAGCATCGGAATGCTGCAAATACCCTTCCCCTTTTTTTTACATGAGGAGTAAATCTGTATAGGATTTGAAATGTGGGTGCTTACCTGTTCGGAGGAGTTGTGCATACAAGACCACTACCCAAAAGCGGGACGGACGGACGGACAAACCAAATCCTATATCCCCTTCGCCAACAAAGTTGGGCAAGGGGATGATAAGCAAAACAATTTTATGATCAATAAAATCATTGTTAGGTCTCCTCCTTTGGGGAGACCTGTTTGAGATGCTTCGTCACTGAATAAATATTTAAGGAGTGATGCTTTATTTAAGTATTCTTTTAATTTATCAATTTGTGCTTTGTAAATTTTATAAACTGGTGTTTCTGTTTCAATCATATGACTAAAAGCCATTATTGGGTGTTATACGATAAATATTTAGCTTAATACAAATATTGATCATTTCGGCAAAATTTTAATAATCTTTGCAAAATCGTACCGAAAAAACCGAACCGAACCGAATAATTTAAGTGTACCGAACCGAACCGTGGACATGGCGTACCGTCACACCCCTAATTGTGGGGGTATATTTCATGTTTCAGGAAAGACGAGAAAAAAGATCATTTTGTAAGATATATTTCTAACGGAATGAGAGAAGATGTCTTCTTTGTTTTGAGATAACTCTTTTGTAATATTATTAAACGATATCTTTTAAACAATATAGAAATATATCTTATTCAATTATAGATATTTTAAGCTTTTCGAGATAGCTGACTTCGTAGGTAAATTTTGTAACGCAGTCTTTAACTCAACAAGAAACGATATCAAATGTATGGAATGTCATTTTGACATTTATTAGGGAATTTTTGATATCAAGAATTAATTTTTGATATCAAAAATTGAGTTTTTTATATCAAGAATTAAATTTTGATCTAACAAACCCATATTTTGATATCAAGAATTAATTTTTGCTGTCTGTAATTGTGTTTTTCATATCTCTAAATGTATTCTTGATCTCAAAAAATAAGTTTTGATATCATTAAATATCTGGAGATATCAAGAAATATTCATTGATATCAAAAATGATTTAATGCTATCTAAAATTGAATTTTTTTAGATCAAAAACTCGATTTTTGATACCAAAAATGAAATATTTGAGAGCAAAATATCAATTTTGAGCTCAATAATTCATTTTATTTTTAATGATATCAAGAATTGATTTCAGATATCATTATTTTAGAATGATACTTTTTAAATTTGTATTTTGAAAGCTGCAAATGATTTTTGATCTCAAAGACTGATTTTTGATATCAAAATATCAGTCTATAATTTAAAAAAAAATTCAGAAAAACACATCTGTAAATAAATAATAACTGGTCCTTGTATATAGAATCTTTCTTTACATTTTTTACTGTACAAAAAAGAAGCAATTCCTGAAACGAAAAATTGTATTGTTATTATTGAGCAGTAGGGAAATGGGCGTTCTACCACAGCCCCCCTCCCCCCTCCCCCCTCCCCCACCCCCTCCCTAACCCCCCCTCCCTAACCCCCCCCCCCTAGGGGTCGACTGTCACCGGTAAGAAAATGTGAAGACCCCCCCCTAGGGCTAAGAAAATTTTGCGATTTCAGCATAGTTATCCTTTTCAGACGATTCTGAACAACTTCGGTTTTGAGGACCCCCCCCCCCCCCCACCAGGGCTAAGAAAATTTTGTGATTTCAGCAAGGTTATCCTTTTCAGACGATTCTAAGCAACTTTGGTTTTGAGGACCCCCCTAGGGGTAAGAAAATGTTGCGATTTCAGCATAGTTATCCGTTTCAGACGATTCTGAACAACTTTGGTTTTTATATGTATATTTCGCTGATTGGTGATGTAGGAAGACCGCACTCATTCGAACACGTGTTCAAATGGCAAGCCCATTCAAACACGTGTTCGAATGAGCAGTCCATTCAACAAGTTGCAAAATCTTAAAAGACATTTAAAGGATGCTCACACTTCAGAAGAATGGGAGTTGGATCGGCAGAAAACCCTATAAAACCACCTTTCACGAATGTTTAGATAAATCTTCTAGTTTAGATATATTAGAATTAAGTTTAACATCTGACAAGGAACTTGGAAGACGGGAAAACCTGGAGGGTATAAATGGGATGAGCGAGAACATATATTGTCATTTCACGTGGTGGATTGTGTGAGTAAACAATGTCGACATCCCTTCTTCACAGACGTATAGAGACATTGGATGAGGTCTTCCAAGTGAACTATACTAACTATGTGTTTTCAAAACTTCCTAATTTTGAATGGGATAGGATTTTACAAGTGAAGAATTTGCATAAACATTGGGAAGCGACTGGAATGGTAATTCCAAGAGATCGTTTCATTAAAGCTTTTCTGAGTGAATGTGAAGACCTGAATTTATCAGGAAACACCTATGACATTGAATCAGCATTTATCAACGCCAATACAATATGGGCAGCTGAACTCATGCTAGTTGTAGCTGCTAGAATTATTTTACATTATGATGACGACGTTCCATTGACGACGAATGTATCAGAACTTGTTCGCTTCAACCACGGACGAGTTGAAGTGAATTCAAAACTTTGCAAGATGTTTGAAAAGGGAGCTAACTCAGCAGATAGTTGGGTATAAAAGGAGTGGACTCAAAGTCATCATTACATTGTGCAGCCATGGAGAAGACAAGCAGCTTTAAAATTAGTGCCAACTTAACCATAACTGTGGAGCATGGAGAATTTGGACCATTTCTTCGAATCAAACGTGGAGAGAAATGGCTTGCTTTATCGCCATCTTTGTGGAATATTATGTGTCAAAACTTGAAAAATTTACGCGACATTGACTTCAAACTGTACTTAACGCAGACGAAATGGCTTGAAGTCATTTCATACCGAGACATGCGCTATGTGAGTTTTGTGCGCACATCGCTGTTTGAAGGGGAAGAATATACGCGTTACATCAACATGAATGACGGTGAATGGGAGACCCTGTTTCAGGAGTTGGATAATATCAACTCAGTCTTATTCACCAAACCTGAGCCATGTACAGAATGCCGTGGTGTGAAAACTGTCATCAAACTGCTAAAGGACAATCGAATGAAAGTGTCAAAACTATCCAAGGACAGACTGGCTGAAGTTGAATTGGAGAATATGAACGTGCAAAATCAACTTGGACTTACCTGTGAATATTGCGGCGCTTGTGGATATGTCAGTGATTATGATTGTCACTGTCACAAGTACAATTGTAAGATGTGTGAACCAGACAACTTCTGTATCAAGTGTGGTTCGCTAACGGTATCACCTTTTTGAAAATCATTTACTCGCCAGCCGTCATAGTGTGCAGACGCGTCATATGAACATGTAGGATGGATGTAGAAACGTGTTTTAAGGAGAAGTATGTGGACTACATGTTAACTGAACTGGAACGTTTTGGGTCTGTTCAACAACAACTACAACACTTTAGCATCTATTGGGAATTTGCTCATTTAGCGCTGAACTTGTCAAACTTACGCGAGGATTTCATCAAAGAGTGTGCGCTTTCAGGCATTGACGGAGCTGAGAATTTTGATGTGGAAGCAGCATTTCACTTTGCTCGATTTGATACAAGACTGTTTGATGAAGTGAGAGAGTGGTTAATGTATATTGCAGTATAATGGCGGACATTACATTGAAACAGTATATTGTGCAAAAAACATATTGTGAAGAAATGTTATTAGCTGTAAAAAAATTTGCATGTTTGTTATGTCCTGCTTGTCAAAATGAAGAGTGTGAAGTACATACTTGCCATTTCGCAAGTGTCTATACATATTGGAATGAAGCTAAATATTATATTCATTTAGATAAAGTGTTAGACAATGCCAACAAACGTTGTGAGAAGTATGGGTTAAATGCTATAACATTTGATGAATTAAGTAGTTGGTTAGTATGCATTGAAGATGAATGGACGCCAATTATTCACACCATTGTGTCTATACTTGATTTATAAAAACCTGTAACATGTGTTTATTGGACAACGAAATCAAATGTAAGATATGCTGATTGAGGTATGAGGCGAAATAAAATGTAGCGTATGTGTACAAGTGCTTTTCATTTAGTGTTAACATGTCAACGTGGAAGGAATACTTAACCAATATTTACTTTAAACCTGGTCAACCCGGTGCATTTGCTGGTCCTTACAAACTTTATCACATATTAAAAAAACATGATCAACCAATTACTCATTCCAAAGTGAAGACATGGTTGCAGAATCAAGATGCATTCAGTTTACTACAACCTGTAAAATATAGGTTTAAAAGGCAACATGTCATTACACGTGGTATTGATGACATGTGGGATATTGATTTGGCTGACATGGGAAACATAGCCTCTTATAACGATGACACCCGCATTTTATTAGTTGTCATCGATGTGTTTTCGAAATATTTGTGGGTGCAGCCAATACCTAACAAATCACATACCAGCGTCATACAAGCTTTCCAGAAGATTTTTCATGAAACACGTCGAAGACCGCGAACTCTAAGGTCAGATAAAGGAACTGAATTTAAAAATAGATGGGTAAAAGCATTTTTGAAGAATGAGGGAATTCATGCTTATACGACAAAGAATGAAACTAAAGCCAACTTTGCTGAGAGAGTCATTCGTACTCTAAAGGGAATGATGTATCGATATTTTCTACATAATCAAACTTATCGGTATGCAGACATCCTTCAAGAATTGGTATACAATTACAACCATAGACCACATGGCTCTCTCCCTAATAAGTATGCTCCTGCAGATATTCGAAAGGAAAATGAATCTAAAGTGTGGAAGTATATGTATTTAGACAAATTGAAATTGAAACCAAAGAAGAAGAAAAAACCTTACAAATTTAAAATTGGTCAACATGTTCGCATTTCTCACTTGAAATATACGTTTCAACGAGATTATCATATAAAATGGACACAAGAAGTGTTCATTATCACACATCGTTATAAGAAGCAAGGAATACACTTGTATCGTGTGAAAGACTTTTTAGACGAAGATATTGATGGTCATTTCTATGAAGAAGAATTGCAAGCTGTTACAAAAGATATTGAATCCATCTACAGAATTGAGCAGGTCTTGAAAACACGAAAAAGACGAGGTGTAAAAGAATTATTTGTCAAGTGGTTAGGCTGGCCAAAGAAATTTAACAGCTGGGTAAAAGAAACAGACATTCAAAAATGAAGCATCCATTCACATGTTTGGTCTCTGGACCTACAGGCAGTGATAAAACTTCTCTGGTGAAGGAAATTCTAGAGCAAAATTTAATTAAACCCTCTCCAAAAACCATTTTATGGCTCTATGCAGCAGATCAACCTTTGTACAAGGGAATGAAAGGTGTAGAATTTTACCAAGGCATTCCAGACGACATTGAAGAGCGCTTTAACCCGAAAAACCAAACTTACTCATCATAGATGACTTAATGACTAAATGTCATAGTGATGAGCGTATGACACGCCTCTTTAGTGTAGGCAGCAGCCATCAAAATCTCAGCATTATTTTTATTGTGCATAATTTATTTCATCATGGTAGAGAAATGCGAAATATTAGTTTGAATATACATTACATCATTCTGTTTAAAAATCCTAGAGATAGTCAACAAATAAGTACATTAGCGCGACAAATGTATACTGGAAAATCTCATTTTCTCATAGAAGCCTATCAAGATGCTACGAGCAAACCTCATGGCTATTTATTCATTGACTTGAAGCCGAAGACAAATGATCAACTACGTATTCGCACAGGCATTTTACCAAAAGATACACATTACGTATATGTAGATAAAGTAGCGTATGAGCAAGAACCAAGTCACTTAACCGTTCGCAGCCAAGATGTCTAAACGTATTCAAGCGAATCAACCTTTTCTTCATTTGCTCGCACGCAGTGGGCCTAAACGACCTAAATACTTGTTACAGCAAGCTACTAAGGAGGAATTAACTAGCTTGTTTGAAATTTGTTTGAATATATTGCGAGGACATTTACCCTTAAGCTCAAAAAGGTATAAGCAATTCAAGCGTGAGCGTCATACCCTTCGCACTCTAGCAGATAAGAAGATATCACTTCAAAGAAAAAAGAAGTTGGTTAATCAGAAAGGTGGATTCCTTGGAGCTATTGCTAAATTTGCATTACCTTTGTTAGCTCAGTTGCTGCTAAAATGAAACATACTTTGAAAATGGTCCTCATTCCTGAATATGAATATAAAATGTTGTTGGAAAAGAAGGGAAAAGATGGTGAAATCAAATCGAAAGTGAATAAACTTTTACGTGGGAAACGAACTCGTGAGAAGGCAATGGAAATGTCTCAACTTCTTGGTCGTCATTTACGAACAATTCAGTCACATCAACGAAAGTCTGTTACATCATCTGGTACAGCAAAATCAGAAAAGTCGCCACAGTTTCTAAGCTATTTTCAACCTATATATCATGGAAAACTAACACAACTTCTGGCAGAACTGAAGAAACATGGTACGAGATGGACAGATAAAAATGAACTTGTATTGAAAACTGGAGATGTCATTGAGAATTCTAACATTATTGATTTGTTGAAAGAAGCATTGGTTGCTACAAGAAGAAAAGAACGACGAGAACCGCCGCAGGGCTGGAAGCAGTTTATTGAGGAAATTGTAGACGCTAATATCCCAAAAGCTGTTTTTGGCAAAAAGACAACTCGTGAAGATATTGCAACAGAGATAAAATAGCGTCAACAAAGGTTGTTTCCAGAAGGATGGGAAACTTTTTAACATGGTTTAAAGAGTTATGGTGTTGTTGTAAAGACAATGAAAATAAAAATAATATTCCTGTAAAAATTAGGTGTGTAAGTGCTTGTTGTCAAGGAGAAGTAGTAGACAGCAATATAGATCATGGAGACAGTGAAGACGACGTGAGCCAGACATAATGTATATACACATTCAGTCTATCCACATCACATAAACGATTTAGTCATCATGGAGTCAACAAGTTTTTATATAACTTTACCTAGCAATGCTAGTTTGAACTATTATCCTACTAATAAGGCGTCTACTTATCAAATTCGTTTACCTCGTACAATATATTTGAACGGAAAATATGAAGTAGCCTTAGCTGAAATTCAATACCCACACACATAGACGACAATGAGGCCAGGAATAGACTATACTCTTCATTATCGATCATCATCAGTATTTTATCCAGTTTATATTCCATATGGTTAATACAGATCCATACCTGAACTATGCACTGCAATAAATGCAGAAATACAAAAATCTATTAATGCAAACCCTATTAGGTTAAAGTATGATAAACTTAGTCGAAACATTTCTCTTATTTTAAGAGATGATTATAATATTGTCTTTTCTACTGGATTAGCTGAGATTTAAACCAGATAGATGGTATAAAGAATCCGGTCCTGCTGAACATCAATCCGATGTGAAACATGGATTTTATACACTTTATGTGTACTGTAGTATTTGTGAGCCACAAGTAGTTGGAGATTATTATGTTCCTTTACTACGTTCTGTTCCCATTGAAGGGTATGATGAAGATATTATTATGAAAACTTATGAAGAACCTCATTACGTCACTGTAAACACATCCAAATTTGACACAATAGAAATGAATATTAAGGATGACACAGGTCATAATGTGTCATTTCAAACTGGGAAAGTGATATGCAAACTTCATTTTCGACCAAAAGCATTATGAAAGCATATGCACACGATCCGTCAGCATATTGCAACCATTTTCTTCGTCAAGTGGGCGGGGAATTACCAGGATTTAAAGGAGCACGAATACAATATGGAGATGGTATTGGTTCAATATTGGGATCATTGGCTCGCAAAGCTATTCCACTGCTTAAGGCAGGGGCTAAAATCGTTGCACCACATCTTAAAAAGGCTGCGAAAGATGTCGCGAAAGATGTTACAGGCCGAGTAGCACAACGTGTGATTGGTGATGTGTTAGGAGGACAAAAGAGAGCGCAACCTGCAAAACCTATCAGAAGGCGAAAGGCAGCCAAACGGATAACATCAACAAAATATAAGAAAGATATTTTTTAATCATGTCTTTAATTCATAATCATTCTTGTGAATGTAGTCTTTCTCCATTAGAATGGTTTCACATACCACCAACGCAAACTGCTGTGGAAAAAAGTTATAATGTAGACTATCAACCACTCACTACCATTAGAGAGGGCGCTCCAATAGAATTCTACATTCTGCGAGTACAGAAGAATATCTAGATTTAAAGAATAGTAAACTTCATATTGTATGTCGCATTGTAAAAGCTGATGAAACACCATGCGATGTCGATGATAATGTATCATGTATCAATGATTTGTTTAATGGGTTATGGTCCAATATTGAATGTTTCTAAATGATCGTTTGGTATCACATAGTAACAATACCCATGGTTATACCAGCATCATATCTCATCTCATTCATGACTCGGAAGAAAGTCTCAATTCTGAGCGCTCTCTGCGTCTCATCTATAAAGATACTGCTAGGTCAATGAATAGTCATGAGGTGAAAAGAGCTAATCATGAAAGATATGTAGCAGGTTTTCATGTAAATGTTGATGGTGGTGAGGTAGCTCTGCAGGCAAATAATGGTTTACATAATCGTTATTTGTATACACGTCAAAGCCGTGAGTTTACGCTTACAGGCGGTTTAAGGGTAGATTTGTTTGAGCAAGATCGCTATCTTCCCAATGGTATTAGTATGAAATTACGTTTACATAGACAAAAAGATGAATATGTATTAATGGCTGCAAATAATGGTTATAAAGTAGAAGTGAGAGTTGCGTTTTTAACCATTCGCAAAGTGAGGGTTAGTCCAGGTATTCAGTTAGGACATGCGGATGCATTGATGAAAACTCCTGCTAAGTTTATTATTACTAGAAAAGAGTGTAAAGTGTTAGCTATTCCAGCTGGATTTCAATCTTTTGTGAAAGATAACATCTTTTTAGGCCAATTACCCAAACGTATTGTCATTGGAATGGTTCATAATGAAGCCTTTGCTTGAACAGTATTGAGAAATCCATACAATTTTGATCATTTTCTTCTTAACTATATGCAACTTTACACGGATGGTGAACCAGTCCTATCTAAACCTCTCAAACTTGATATAAATCGAGGCAAATATCTTGATGCTTTTGAAACGCTTTACAAATCTTTTGATAGATTGAATGGTGAGAAAAGTTCCATTATAAAACGGGAAGATTGGCCTAGAGGTTATGCTTTATTTTCTTTTGACTTAACATCTGATTATGATGGTGATGATCATTACGCCCTTATCAAGCATGGGAATTTGCGACTAGAAATGAATTTTGCTGGTGCCTTGCAAAATACAGTCAATGTTATAGTGTATGCTGAATTTGATAACATTGTTGAAATAAGTGCAAATCGTAGCATTCAATTCGACTACCAGTCATGAACACGAAGCAGATAGAAGCCATCCTATCCCATGATGCCGCGACAAAAGACTTGTTTCAAGGTGTGTTTTCCATGGACCAGTTACCGTCTTTACAACGTGGTGCCTATGTCATCAACACAGACGATCATGATGAGCCAGGAGAGCATTGGGTGGCAGTATATTATGACAAAGTACCTGCAGAATATTTTGACTCTTATGGACTTTTACCAATAGACAGTCGTTTGAATAAGTTTTTAAAGTTTAATACTATGTATAATTCAGTTCCATTACAAACACCGATATCATCTATATGTGGATTTTATTGTGTGTATTATATAATTCAAAGAGCTCGAGGACATAGTCCTTTTGAAATCATTGATGTATTAAGAAGAAGTGATGGTGATTTTGTAGTCAAAGATTTTGTATATAGACATTATAAACCATTATTTTATTGATGTATATAGATCACTATGTTGTATTAGTTAAGGTGTGGTACATGTCATTCATAACTAAAGGATTTTGTATATAGACATTATTTTAATGATGTTGTATTAGTTAAGGTGTGGTAATTGTCATCCATAACAGGTAAAGGATTTTGTATATAGACATTATTTTAATGATGTTGTATTAGTTAAAGTGCGGTAATTGTCAATGTTCATTTATTATGAATAAAAACAAGACAGTTCTATACAAGTTTTCTTTTTATTGTGTTGTACATTATTTTACATTCTTCTTTATTCAACACATAGCATGAGGAATTAGTTACATTTCAAAACACTTATTTTACAAACACATTCAATACATCGATAAACAAATGCCATTCATACCAATCTAAATTAATATATGTATCATAGACATTGCATCCACGTTTGTAAATGCTATGAAAACTAGCATAACACTGTCCATTACCAAACTTTATCATTTTAACATCTTCGTGTTCAGACAGTTTCAGTTCATATCCATGATCATTTATGTCAATGTCCATCACCATAACACACATGGGATGTGTCAGCTCAATGGACTTGGTGCCTGCATGAGTTGCACTCCTTCCTCTTTGAATTCAAACGTCAGGTTCTTTCCAATCCAATGCTTGTAACAGAGCGTACCATTCCACTGTGTTGAGGGTGATGTAGTCGTATCTTTCTGCAAGCTCGTCATACTGACGAAACCATACAAACACGTCTAGATAGTTCTCAGTCACACGCACTTCTAAATCCTCTGAGAGTTTTAGAAGAAAGCCAGGTATCCTCAACTTCTCTATAGGGTCTTTCAACACGGATTGTTCGTCAGGTGATAGAATGATATACTTTCCAAAATGTTTTCACACAATGTCATCACATAAGTTTCTCAGATATGAGAAGCCATCTGTAATAGGTTCATATTCCGATAAAAAGTCTTCCATCTCGTTCAACAGTCAGATCAACTATGAGCTGTCTCCTTGTCAGCAATGACGTTTTTATGCTCGCAAGATGGCGAAGAGTGAACAGCTTCTAGGAATCGTAAGACTGCGCGCCAGTTCTTGATATCAAAGAGGATCAAATCGGTATATGGTGTATCTGGCACAACTCCCTTATAATCCTCTGGATAATCCTGTAAAAGATTTCTACAGATTTCTACACGTATGTTAGAATCATATTCAGTCACCGTCACTTCCACTTTATTTTCAAGTCTACGTTTAAACCCAGGTTCAAGTGGTATGTTTTTAAAGTCTTTCCACACTTCAGGTTTAAACCGATGATAACTTGTCTGAGAACCTATTATCACTTCATTCCTATCATTTACAGCAAGGTAAGCACCGTCGTTCAACATGAGTGCATTCATGTTTTTACCTTGTTATGCGCTGTCTTCTTGTCTGCGAAGCCTTTTATCCACTTCTTTCACTTGCTTCTTCAACATTTTCCATTCAGGTATTGTCAGCAAAATTCCCTTTTTCGTAGGACGGTTTCTTCCAGTCCCCTCATCTCTGAGGTATTTGCGAATGTCTACCACTCCTTCATTGCTTTGTTTCATAATCTTGATATACTTTCCATTTCCTAGAGAAAGCATTCCATCCCACGACTGTGGTGTTGGTACCGTCTCCATTTTTCAATTTCTTGATTGTAGTTGTAGGATTTTTCACTTTTAAGTCTTTCACTGTATCTGCAAGAGTATCCATATCAGTTGCAGATCTCTTACGATTTGTGACTTCCATGTTAACGCTTCAGTATCCACACCTCAAATAACTTGCGTTGAAGTGTCTCCCCCCTTTTATAATACCGTGTTGTAATGTCCATGCGCCAAGGTGGAATAGCCATCATTCAGCACGTACCGCCTGTCGTCATATGGAGAGAGGGCTACTTTCTTCAACTTCTCCGAAAAGAGCTGGTGGTCATGACTTCGAATAATGTGTCCTGTAGCCATCGTTTGAGTTTGGTTGAGTAAACTGTCTCTATACTGTACATGTTGCATACGTCTTTGACAAGCTCGAGTGATGCCTTTGGCCGTATGTTTTTCTTTCCCACCGTACATTAAGCTGTACATTTTCGGTCTGAGTCCAACAAATTCTTCAATGGGGATGCCCACCGTCTCATCCTTCATTTTTCCAAGCACTTTTTTGTTCACGTTGGAATGTAGGAAATGATCTGACGGATAGTCACTTGTGTCAAACAGGTCAGCATCTTGCTGCATATCTTTGTTTCTATGTCATAGCATAGACTGTCGGTGTCGCTGAACAACAACTTGGCATTAGGATATTTGAGCATGATGTAATTGTAATGAAAGTCGAACATAAGCACTTTGCTGAGATCGAGAATGGTGCAGCCAACTTGAATGGGCTTATCAAGAAGCAAATCCACTTTGCGTAAATGTACGGCGGTCAAATCTTCGTTGAAAATTTTCAATTTGTGGAAAGAAGGTTCAGCCACGAGTTTCTTGAACCGTTTTTCCTGTGTGAACAAGTTCGACATTGATTCGCTTTCTCACATTTTCCATGGTTTTGCCAAACACAGAATTATTCATGAGTTTGAAGAAGTCTTTCTCAAATGGGTTCTGGGCCAATTTTCTCTTTTCCGTGTTCAAGGTAATGTATTTCTCCAACCATTTGCTCTGTTCAAACATAATAGCACGGTGCACTTTGGTAACTTTCAACCCCAGTGAGACGTACTGCTGCAAATTCCTATAATGAAGCACATATTTCTTCTTGTTGTATAGGTTAGGTATCAGTTTTTCACCAGGTTTGCCTTTCATGTTCAGATCTTTCCGTAACTTCTGACTGTACTCGGACAATTCTTCTACTTTGACGCATTTCCGTTCTGGAGCCACTGGGTAGTGATTATGACGATCATGGATTGAATGTGGGTATTCTAAATCCACTTCTAAAATGTACCCAATGTCATCATCTTCAGCCACATCCATGAAGTCGAGGGATTCAGGCTCGCTCACCCACATAAATCCACGTCGCGGCATGCTTTGCGACATGGCCCAGCCATACAGGTTGTTTGCGTCCAGGTACATCAGGTAGTTGTTTGGCATCTCAGGATTGTAATTTGACGCGTAGGGATTATTTGCTTTCGCGTACTTGTGCGTGATCACAGATATTCCTCCACGTAGGCCTTGTTCAACCATTTCGTACATATCAATGTCAGTGATTAATTCCAACTTCACCTTCGTCGCTTTTAGCATAGCATCCCACGACAGTCCTGGCGCTGAATAATAATGGGCAGGATCCAATTCATATGTGTTAAGGCATACTTGACGAAAATTTTCAAACACGTCAGCTAGCAGCAGCACATCTGATTTCAGGTACAGGTCATGGTATTCGCCAAATGTAGTACAGTTGAATGTATCCCACACCTTCTGCGCATGCGCATAATCCTCGTCGCTGATGTCTTCTTCACTGAGCAGACTGTAAAAGTTGTCCTTGGACTGCAGTTGTGCAGTTGTGTTGTCGTATAAACCCGTGAAGACAGTTGAAACAATAAAAAGCTGTACCATGATGCTTTGATCGATAAGACATAAGTCTGCTGAAATTCTTGATCAAGCAGTAATGTCGTTTATTACCATTGCTAATCATAAGTAAATTAATTTCTCTTGCACTGACGTTTCGACTAAGTTGTATTGGAACAACTACATCATGTTCATATCCAAAAACGTTGATAGACACATCATTCTCCTTTTCAAATTTTGGAATGTCCGTAATAGGTGTCGGAAATGTCATGCCCTCCACCTTTAATTCATTCTCAAACTCTCTGTATTGATTTACACGCTGTGCATTTTTGGTTGTTGAAGGGTGAAGATGAGCCAATACAGACCATAAGAGGCACTTGTTGTCATCATTCTGAATTTTTAATACGCCCTTCGTATTCTTCACTTTCTTCGGCAGCGGGATAAAACTGTTCGCTTCCAGAGGTGCTAACGTAGCTGTATGTACTTCAATGTACAGTATATTATCCAGAAACCAGCCAGAGCCTTGTCGCTCATGTTCATCAAACTTTGTAAACAATTCTTTATAGGCTGTTGGTAAGTCCTGATCAATATCCGCTGGATTGTACGCTGCATACGTTGGACTGCTGATAAATGCATTATCCAATTGTTCTACCATAACACCCTCTGCATTCGCCGTCATTTTCTTGAAGCGAGCATGCACTACAATGTACCATTTCATTCCATGTTCTAAAGTCTCCAGCAAATGTGTTTTGATCCGGTTCTCTTGCTGTCGCATTTCAAACAGTAAATCCGTTCCATTGTCGGGCTCAAACCGTTTCTCCTGTGCGTTTTCACCAAGACTAATCCTTCTGCCTTTCCCTACTTGCCCCGTCTTTCGCCTCTTTACAGTTTGTTCTTCCTGAGGTGGAGTGCATGTATGCACATCAAACACATCCATTGAGGGAAGTATTACATTACATCCATGGCAGAGAACTACACTCGGTATGAAAATGCCATCTTGCTCAATCTTTCGTCTCTTTGCTTCATTCTGTCGATCAAGCTCTTCAATAGCACGTTTCACGACAGTTCTCATCTCATCTTGAGCGCATGTATGCGACTCCAACAATTCTACTGATGGAAATGTTGCATAACACTCATGGCATAAGACTGGTGAGTCTGAACTATCAGCCATTGTTGCTGTCACACCAATTGCTTGAACTGAAATGCTTGAAATGTGTTCTCATACATCCCCTTTTATACCACTCAGACTTCGTCAAATTGACTCAAATTGCAAAATGTCTATACCCGTGAAAGACGACCTGGGGGGGGGGGGGGGAGGTCCTCACAATTTCTTACCGGTGACAGTCGACCCCTAGGGGGGAGGGGTCATGAAAACTAAAGTTGTTCAGAATCGTCTGAAACGGATAACTATGCTGAAATCGCAAAATTTTCTTAGCCCTAGGGGGGGGGGGGTCATGAAAACCAAAGTTGCTTAGAATCGTCTGAAAAGGATAACTATGCTGAAATCGCAAAATTTTCTTAGCCCTGGGGGGGGGGGGGGTCCTCAAAACCGAAGTTGTTCAGAATCGTCTGAAACGGATAACTATGCTAAAATCGCAAAATTTCCTTAGCCCTGGGGGGGGGGGGTCCTCAAAACCAAAGTTGTTCAGAATCGTCTGAAACATATAACTATGCTGAAATCGCAAAATTTTCTTAGCCCTAGGGGGGGTCCTCACAATTTCTTACTGGTGAAAGTCGACCCCTGGGGGGGTGGGGGGTAGGGGGGTAGGGGGGTAGAGGGGGGGGCTGTGGTAGAACGCCCATTTCCTTACTACTTTATTGATCTCAATAATTCAAGTTTTCATGTCCAAAATTTTGTTGACGATTCGTTATATTTTATGTAAATGTGTGTCTCCATTAAGATTTTTTGAGTTTGTAAAATTGATTTTTTGGTCTCAAAAATAAAATTTTGCCATCTAAAATTCAATTGTCAATAGCAAAATTAAACTGTTGAGATCTACATTTATTTATTGATATCTTTAATTATATTTTTATATCAAAAATAAACATAAGATGTTAAAACGGCATTCCATACAAATGTACATATATATATATATTGAGATATCTTCAAATAAAACAAACAAACAAACAAACAAAAAACGGCAAAAAACCAAACAAACAAATAATAAGAAACTGTAGCCTCAAAGAGACAAAATCCCCCGTGTAGCGCGGATGACCTGTGAAATCGGTGCTGAAGTCAGTTTGCAAAGTGCTGTGCCACTATGACTGCCATTTTAATTACGTTTTTTCAAATCATAACCGGTTCACATTTTTAAATTTCGATAAAAGATAAGTTTTGTATTAAGAAAGAAATTTCTGCCAATTTTTAATATCTGTTTTTTTTTCGTGTGTGACATTGAGAAGAAATAAAAAAAATGGTTTTCGAGGACAAAATTGTATCATAATGCGAAGTTTTACCAAATTTGACCAAATCCATGAAAATAAATGAATTTCAAAATGATCCAGTTAATGGTATTGGAGCTCTAGCCTAGAACTCGAAGTAGAAAAGTTACAATGATCGAAAAGATGTTGTCATTTTGACAGTTTTTTTATGAATCCGAAGAAAAGTACGACGTTGCACACCTTCAATATGTGCTCTATCCTGGCCTATAGTTCTGAAGATATAGTCCGGACAAACATGCACATAAATGGACAGGCTTACAGTTATGTCCCTCCAATACACGGGGGATGAAAAGCATCCGAATTAAATCCTGTGCTACTTGACATTTGGGGGAGTCTTACGTGATCGACGGAAGCATTTCTACCCACAGACAGCAGTTTGTAATAGCTGTGTTCATTATCATGGTTCCATCGGGTGAATGCATTCGAAAAGTCGTTGTTTGCTTGCCAACAAGTTGCTGTTTTTTATTGTAAATAAACTTTTTTGAACACTTTAGTCAAAAAGTATATAATTTTCAAACGGTCGTGAGGTTCTCCTGAGTAATCAAATGACAGGTCAGAGAACAAAAAATCATTGACCCGAGAAATACCGTTTAAAAACATCTATTCGAACAGAAAGTAAGCCAAGGAAATGTAGACATTAAAAAGTATCTGAAGATTCAATAAAAGCGTTTCAGCCATTGGGTTACTGGAGAAGCGCTACGTGGACTGCTGTGGCAGAAAGAATTTAGCTAAAAAGCCGGAAGCAGGACAATTCCCACGCGGACTTTACCCGAGGGGACTTTTCCCACGCGGACTTTAATGGCGGGACTTTTCCCGACCTAGGACATTTCCCGCGGGGACTTTTTCCGTGGGCTTTTCCCGACCTAGGATTTTTCACGACCTAGGACATAGGATGAAAAAAAAACAACTAACAAAAAATAAACTAATTTATTGCAACTTTTATTTAGTAATTTAAACTTGCAGCACACGTTCTCAGTTGTGTTCTCTCCGGTCTCTGATGTTTCTTTTTTCTATTGTCAACAAGTTGTAGTGGATAATGCTACAGGGGCATTACTGTGATTCAGTTAAATGCAACTAAACTTAATTCACAAATGTGTGATGGATTAAAAACAGCAAAAGATGTAATTGATAATAATCCAAAGAAGCCTAGATAATGTTCGTTGATTAATTTGTTGAATCCGGCCTGTGATGGATTATACAGGTGCAAGCTTCAGTGGTTGTTGTGTCAGAGGTTGTGCTATTTGCCAATCGTCATGTGCTTGACTTCCTTCGCGGAATTGCCCACAATGTGCACCTTTAGAACTGTGACTCTTAGTGAACTGATCACGTGCAAAAGCACGATTATATCAATAAAAGCTTGTAGAGAATATTTTTTGCTAGTTTCTAGGTCGGGAAAAGTCCTCCGCGGGAAAAGTCCACGCGGGTAAAGTCTCCGCGGTAAATGTCCTATAGACTCTAAAAAGCCAAAAACCTGGGGAAGGGTACACATTTTTGTGTTACCGGAACCTTTTCATGCCATAAAGGCGTTTCACAAAACGAGGTTTTCCCCATTTGAGAAGCCACATCCAAGGCTGCTGGTACACTGAGGTCTGTCAGAGCCCCAGCATGAGTGGCATGGTTTACCGGGAAGTGTCCCCCTGCACATCATCATTGTTTGCTATTGCTTGCAGCTTGCAGACTCATTGCTAACATAATATTAAACAGGAAGTTTCCTGCTCATGCAAGCGGGCAAACAGTCACTGCAATCATGCAGAATTCACAGCAGCTTTAAGCATGCATGAACAAGTGGAAAGCCTAGAGGCGGACCCAAGCCATTGCAAAAAATGGATAATGAAAAACTGAGATTATGTGCGGTGCTCTTTTTCTGTTCCTTTTGCCTACGCATCCAAGGTGAGACAAGCAGTATTTTTGTTATTCATAATGTCATTTTCTATTCTGTCACATTCTGTCAAAGTGACCTTCTCGTCAGCCTCGGTGACCTCCCCCCTATCCTCACAGTGCCCCCCGGGGCCATCAGATAGACTTTGTGGGCCTCAGTGACCTCCCGCTATTTTCACAGTGTACCCCACCCCCGTGGCCCTCAGAGCGACTTTGTGGGCCTCAGTGACCTCCCCACTATCCCCAGTGGTTCGCGCTGGGAATCCAGCTGAGTTTGCTCAAAACCATCTCGCACAGAAGTATCCTGTACAAGTCACCGTGCAAACACGGGATGTGTTCTGATAAATTTATCGATGCTGTTCACAAAACCATGTTAATTAATGCCTTTGCGAATGTGCTGAGAAGTGCCTATTTTGTACAATGAAGTGATCAACAGCGATGGGTGGAAAAGCCCCCCCCCCCCAAAAAAAAAGTGTCACACATGGAAAAAATCCCCTGGATATTAACCACCTGGGCCAGCCGATAATCTGATGATGGAATCTGCTGGTGCACGATATTTGCAGAATAAAAACTTGAGTGTGTTTAAGAAAAACAAACGTCTGTTCCTCTTGAGGTTTGGGTTCGATTCCAACGAGCTCACTGATACCAGTGTGTTGTGAGACACATCATAAATCATCATAAATCATCATAAATCATCATAAATCATCATAAATCATCATAAATCAGTCCCTAGCGCATTGTCTTAGGCCCTCAGCTCGCAAAAAGGCAATTGTCACACCACTACACACACAAAAAAAACCACATTAGACGAAATTTGTAAAAAGTACAGGTCTTTATCAAGCGTACCTTTCTGGGAAATTTCATCGAAAAGCCTGTTTCTGGTCAATTCACGTCACATGTTTAAACGGTGTCCATACAAATTGACCACGGGACAAATGACCATAAACGAAAAGACAAACTGACCATTCAATATCAGTGGAATTTGCAGTCAATCCTTGTTTATTTTTGTTTATTTGTTTATTTTTTTTTAATGGGCGGGGGAGGGGGGGGGGGGTCGGGAAAGCGATGAAGAGACATCGGGATGCTACGAGATAAGAATCCTGCACACTCGACACCGCTTGACAGCACGGAGTGGGATGGATATGGCAGCGTGTCAAGCTACTATGGAATGCCATTTTATCATTTAATGCTAATTCTTGATATCAATAAATATTTAGAGATATTCATTGATATCAAAAAATGATTGAATGATCTCTAAAATTGATTTTTGGAGATCAAAAGTTCAATTCTTGATCACAAAAATGAAATATTTGATAGCAAAATCTCAGTTTTGAGTTCAACTATTTATTTTCCTTTTATTGATGTCAAGAATTTATTCAGATATCTATGGAATGTCATTTATTAGGGAATTAATGATATCAAGAATTAATTTTTGATCTCAAAAATTGATTTTCTGATATCAAGAATTAATTCTTGATGCAAAAAATTCATATTTTGATGTCAAAGATTAATTTTTGATCTCTCTTATTATATTTTAGATATCTCTTAATGTATTATTAATCTCAAAAACTAATTATTTATATAATAAATGCTTAAAGATATCAAGAAATATTTATTGATATCAAAAATGACTAAATGATATCTAAATTTGACTTTTAGATATAAAAAAACTCAATTTTTGATAGCAAAACTGAAATATTTGATAGCAAAATCTCAATTTTGATCTCAGTAATTTATTTTCCTTTAACTCCTTTCAAGAATTTATTTCAGATATCATTATCAGATATCATTATTTCAGATGTTTTAATTTATATTTTGAAATCTGAAAATGATTTTTTGATCTAAAAATAATTTGTGATATCAAAATATCAGCATATTTTTATATAAAAATTCAGAAGCAAACATCTGTGAATAAAATAATGACTGACCCTTGCATGCAGAATCTTTCTTCTAATTTTTTACTGTACAAAAATCCAGTTATTGAACTGAAAAACTGCGTTGTTATTATTGATATCAATAATTCTAGCTTCCATCTCCAAAATTTAATTGACGAGTCTTCGAATTGTATATACATGTGTGTCTTTTTCAGTTTTTTGAGCTTGTAAAATTGATTTTTTGATCTCAAAATTTTTTTTTGGCAATCTAAAATTCAATTATTGATAGCAAAATATAATTTAATGAGATCTATATTGATTTATTGTTATCTTTAATTGCATTATGATATCAAAAATAAGCATTAAATGTTAAAACGGCATCCCATAAGATACAAGTTATATTTCAACAACATAACTACATTGAATAACAACATGTAATGCAAGTTATACTTCAACTACATTGAACAACAACATAGTATATAAATTATATTGCGACAAACTGGACCACATTGAACAAAATGTAAACAATTATGTTTAGAAAAGATTTTAAGTTACACATTGGTCTCAGTTGGTCTTTCGTTGTTACTGAGGGCATCACAATACTCAATACTCTGTGTCTGTTAATCTCATAGAGTCCAACAGACAGAGCGACGAAGTAACTACGTCTTCTTCTCCTTTTCTCGTTTATGCTTTTCTGTTACCATCTTCAGACTTCTCTTTCTTCCGCTCTTGTTCTTAAGCTTTAAGCTTGTTCGACACTCTTGAAACTAAATAATGCCATTTTCATCGGGAGGCTTATAATTTTCAGCTCCTCCAGTCCTAGCAAGGCCTACTTCAGTAACACTGCTGTTGTCGTCTACTTATTTGTAGCTGTTCGTGGTTTACTCAGACACAATTACAACTTATTCCTTTTTGGAAGGAAATAGTCATATGAACAGGGATGTTATGTGTTATTTGTTGCTCTGGTGCACTAAACACATGGATATCTAGTTTTTTGTGGTGAAAAGAGACAGGTGTGACGTCATTAGCTTCTAATATTATTCAATGATGTTAAACAAGAAAAATTCCGAATATTCAGTTTATTTGTTCATCATAACATCCATACACTTAACTATTGTAACTCATTTGGTCAAGTTATACAGTAATATACGAAATATTAAGTAACTATGTATTCTTCATAATTTAGCACCCAGTTGATTTAATTATATGACTAAATTGGTTTCTCGAAGTTTATGCGGTAGCTTCTCGCACTGTCAGATCACCACCAACGCTGCAAAACTGAACTGGTTCACAGTCTTTGCAGTTGTGCTGACGACACTGGCACAGCAGATCCACCACGGTAATCACAAATGTAATCAAGTTCACTGTAGGCGTGTTTGTTGCTACTTCTATCTGCTTTTACACTGGCTGTGCTTAGCAGACTTTCTGTCATGCAACCACGTGTAATATCGCTGTCAGTTTTAATAATGACATTCAGCATTGAACATTTTATTTACTTTGTCTATACTATTAATAAGTTTCGCCTTTCTCATCATTCAGGTTAATGCAGTTGTCGTGCACGTTATCCTTTTTTCCAGGACATTGGGAGCTGACATATCTTCTCCCAACGAAAGTGATGACAAATTTCTTTATCTTCATTCAGTTTGAATTCATATCCATCACTGCATATGTTATAACTATTCAATATTAGTTATCTCACATTGATGGTGCGAGAGAAATATATCTTAACCCCACGTGTAAGACTAATAACACGCCTATATGTGCCATACTCAACTTTTCGTTGATTTTGAATGTGACTACAGACGTTCGTGACTGGTAACTATAGCTCATAACAGATGTAGATGATCCCTGCTTTTATTCCCATTCCACAATGACGTCACAGGCAACGTAAACCAACTAAGTTGCTGCCATTGCTTGACTAAATATTTTATTTCAGCAATCCATTTCTCCTATGCTTTCCTAAAGGCTTTATTTATATCGAATTCATCACTTGGAAGATCAAGTTTATAGCATTCTTGCTCAAATTCTTGAACGAGCTCCTCTTTAGAACTTAGATCATGTCCTTGAGTTCATTTATCATCAAAATCTTCCTGATTTTCACAGGAATGATTGAAAACATGCACGTTGTACAGGACGATTTTCTAGCTTGCCTATCCGAGGAGTTACACTTTAGTCGCATCTTCCTCCATAGAAGTTTTTCTGTCGCCCTTGCTGTTATAGTTAAATAGTATCAGGCTACGAATCAGGGGAGGATTACTATATCTATCAACTCATCTGACATTTTAAACTAGTAGCCTCCCACCTGAACAGTAATGTAGCACAATGGAACTTCGGGTGAGTCCCCCCATCTATCGTCTGATAATCTCCGCTGAGGTCACAAGCTGTCCCAAGTAGGGCTCACAGACAAGTCACCTCCCTGTTGACTCAGGCTTCGGCCAAACATACTGAGGTCACAAGCTGTCCCAAGTGGGGCTCACAGACAAGTCACCTTCCTGATGACTCATGCTTCGGCCAAACATAGAGAAGGGGAGCGCCAAGCACTGGAAATAGTTAAGATTAATTACTCCGGGGATGCGATAGTTTTAAAACATTCCTGAGCAAGACCCACATCGACACTAGGACGCTAAAGATATTCCAAGATATGCGGCTCACTTCTGTCCCGCCCCCACCTGAAAATCAAACCCAGGCCTCTATTTGCCTTGGGCGTGACCCTTAGAAAATACCTGGAATTGTTGCAAGAATGTTGTGCCCCATAAAAAGGGTGATATTAGAGCCTTACTCAAATAAGTTCCCAATTTCCTTACAGAGTATAATGCCAAGGCCCATCAAGTTAGTCAGGGAGCAAACTCGTTGACTGTGTTACATATCCGATCTTGCAGGATATGCCACATAAATTCTACCTAAAAGATTCTACCTAAAAGATTCTACCAAGATGAATTATTAGGACTTTCCTTTTTTCGGACCTTTTATTGTTGCCAAAAATTAATTTCAAATCCTGCCAATTTGTTGTAACAAGAACTACAAGTAGGGTCAGAGGGGAGCGCCACAGATTAAGACCGTGCATTGATTCAAGCAGTCCCTCAAGGAATAGGACAGAAGTGGAAAGCACTCTCACGACATCAATCTTCAAGAAAAGAGAAAGTGATATTTTCTTTGATTAAGGAGTTGTGGATAGTTGGGTCTGAGCCTCACGGGCTTTCGGGTCTGAGTCCAACGGGCTGTCGAGTCTGAGCCCCATGAGCTTTTGGTTCTGAACCCCACGGGCTTTCGGGCAAATCAGGATGAGGCGAATCAGGCTACAATCACGCAATTTCCTTTGTCGTAGGTTGTTATTTTTATTATGTTTTACTCTCCACTCCCGAGCTGAGTTACTTGAGTTAGAGAATAGCATGGTTTGTATCCGCTTTTTCAATCATTTAATTCTTTTAAAGAGATTTTCGTTGTGTCAAATTTATGTTTGTCATACAGTCGTCCATCAATATTATGCTACCCAAAACCGAATTGCTTTATCGGGATAAAAGAGGAATGAGATCATTTACTTATGTCTTTCCGGCTTCGAACATGACCAAGTAAGGCAATGCTGACACTTATTTATTTCGTAAAAGGTGTGGTTCGCCTTTAGACCATATTAATTCCGCCCGTAATCCTACCCTGCTCAAAAACCGTATTGGACCGCAGTAAGACCATGCTGATACAAGTCGCATCCCCTGATGTATGCGAAAATCCAGTCTACATATGGATACTGCTGCGAACCACGCATTTATTCATAAAAAGCGTTTTATAAAATAAAACCACAGTTTCAGTGTGCAAAACGTATTGTTGGCTTATCTCAATCTTTAGACGGGATTGCCCTCTCTACGCTAAATCAAAGCATAAATAGGAATAAAACTTTTCTAGATGTGTGTGGGAATTTTTGTAAACAAAGGCTATAGAATTGTCCTCATTTAGAGACCAATTAGGCCAGAAAAATTTCAGTAAGTATCACGAGACCAAATTCTTTTTTTATGCGAGCACAGAAAACATGCTTTCTGAAAAAGAACACTTATCTCTGTAATTTTCTATTTTCTGTCAGGGTACGATGTGCTTTTTATGTCTTGTAAGTACTGGTATGTGTTGCGGTACATTCAGTTAGTGCTGGATAGCCGACATATGTACGTACCTTATGAAGTACTTAGCACTGGAATCTGAGTTGGTGCTTATGAGTGAGCAATAACAGTGATAACAGTGACTTTTTCTCGTACACTGTTTCTCGTAATTCTGCTCCATTAAGTAAAAGGATTCATGTTTACCTGGAGAAAGATTAGAGCCATAAATTGTGAATTGAACTTTTATGCACGTGTAAAGGTACAATGTAAAAAAAATCTTTGCCGAAAACTGGCTTACTGGGCAAAATCGGAAACACTCGAGTGTGTAAGACTGAGTGACAACAAACTATCCGCATTTCTTTTGTATGCGCTGAACTGTGAAGGCGTATTTTTTCACCAAGTTTCCGGATAACGGGTGCTCATTTTGTTTTTTGAAGACATCTTTAATTTCTTGTAACGGGTTTGATGTTACAATTTCAACAGTGTTTTGAATACCAAGCTAAACAGCACAAGGGATCATAGTGTGATAAGCAAACTCGGTCTTTGTTGCTGTAAAATATTTTTCGTTTTTCTCCACCGGTCAGATGGTTCATCTTTACCTAGAGGTGTGTGACCTTCTGTTGGGGCACGGAGACAGGCGGTTGCGCTGGTAAGTTCTTTCGTTGCTTTGGCTCCACACCGCAAGGCAGCGTATGGCCGTCCACCATTATGGCAACCCTCACTCCCTCTGCGACAAGTGCCGATTTGCGGAAGGACTAGTGTTATGTGAGGAACAGAACAGAACATAGATTGTGAGCATCTTTTTTCATATGGAGTGAAAAGCGATAGAGGCAAACCGTATTAAGAACCAGAGGTGCGAAGAACAGTCGAGTAGTTTAGATTGCCAAGAGAACAGGGGGCTGGAGAATGGTCATAGAATTGTCAGAGCAAAACCAATTTCTCCGTGCGATCACTTTTCAGTTGGATTCTGCCCAAGTAATAAAAAAGTGTTACAAGAAGGCAGTTAGCGACGTCAGTAGATTTATAAAACGCATACCTCTGCATCCCAATAAAACTAAAAAATCTGTGCTTTTAGGTAGGGAGAAAAGATTCTAGTTCCGTTCAATCTGTCACAGCCTCGTACTTATTCTCGAAAGTGATGTAGATGTTGAAGTCGTGGACCAGACTCGGGGTATGCTCGTATTTCAGTACCTGGACGACTGTTTCCTCGCTTACAGAGAGGAGGCCCAAACCACGCTCCAAACACTCCTCCTAGTAAGGAAGACCCTTCCGGCAGGTCTCATTGTCAATTTGACAAAATCCGAACTTGTGCCCAAGTATCAAATGACCTCTCTGGTAGAGAAGTGAGATTTGGAGTTAGCCTGCTAGCCCTACATGTGTGCTACCTAACCCTACCTTTCTGAAACATCAAGCTTTCTCATATTTGGTAATAAATATAATGACACAAATACATAAGCCAACTACGTCTAGGGTCTATCGATAAAAGCAAAAAAAGTTTTCGGGCTGGCGAAAAAGAAAAACTTGACCAATTTAAGGCCTCCCACGTGGTCGTGGCCTATTTTATTAATTTCTTGCATAAGGAGTTTAGCCTAAGACCATCTGCTATAGAAGGATATAGGTTAGCAATCGCAGCAATGCTCAAACCAGTTTCGGGCTACGTTCCAGTGAAGGACTCCCCGATCTCCAAATTGATCAAACATTTTAAGTTTATGTCACCCCTCCAGGTCAAATGTGGTACGGTAGGATCTAGATCTGGTCCTTCGGTGAATCAACCATATTCTTCAGATAGGCTACTCCAAATTCACCTTCCTTCTGGCGCTAGAGTCAGGTAAAAGGATGTATTTAAAATGGCTCCTGAGACAATGGTTCTCAAACCCAGGCCATCCCTTATGGGTCAAAGCCAGGCCATCGTTCAAAATGGCCTAGCCATTAGAGGAACAGTGACATTCGAAGAGATAAAGCCTCCATCCCTTCTCACTCCCACATCACGGGAAGAGCCATTGCCGATGCTGTGGCCTGTGCGTGCCCTTAGGAATAATTGAAGTTATCTAAGGATTATAGAGTGCCAAGTCAGAAAGCACTAATCATTTCCTTCGGGCCGGGCGTGACCAGAGACATTTCCAAACAGACTGTATCCAACTGTATCAAACGGGTAATATCAGAGGTATTCTAAAGCCAAAAGAAACTCTGAATTTTTCACTCAATGGAAAGCTTAAGTCCATCAAATTAGACAGGTAGCTAACTCCTTGAGCGACTTACACATTGTTTCACTAAAGATATACTACGCACAGGATGTTGGTCATCTTCGAATACTTTCATCAAGTTCTATCTAAAATAATTTCCTCAAAATCAATTAACGGGACTTTATTCAACCGGCACTTTTATTGTGGCAGAAAAAGTAATTTCTAACCTCGATCCTGTGTCTGTTACTGCAAGAACTGCAGTCAGAGCGGGAGAGGAGCCACATCTAGCAAGCGAGTGCAGAGCTTCAGACAATCCCTCAAGAAGACAATCAGAGGGGGAAAACAGCCTGAAGGCAGTTGACGTTCAAAGACATTTGGACTGTTACTTGCCTACGTGGCTCCGTATGTTCAAGCCGCCGGTCGGCTCGGAGAAGAGGTCATTTCCCCCATTTCGTCTACTGTCGTAGAGCAATGGTTTCATAAAATTTCGCATTGTGGCGCGTGTTAATTTCAATGAGAAAGAATATGTGATTTATCTGTTTTAAATTGACAACTAATTTGCTTTATCGATCATTGCATTTCTTGAGTTGATCTCGAGCACTAATTAGTGCTCAGATGCTTTGTTTCGTGTGATTTTGCTTCAGTGAATAACATTATTTTATGCTAAGATTCCTGTAGGTCAGTCAGTTCACATCGGTCGAGCGTACCATCCGTGGGAGGCTGGAGTTGGGGGTGCTAATAAGACATATAAGTGCTTTTGTTCATAGCAGTATCCTTATTCTGTTGTCTTAGTCGGATCACTTTAATTGTGGTTGTGAGTGCGTTCATAAGTAATTTAACAGTGAGATTCTGGTCCATCGTTCTCCTGGAAGAAGAAAACAAATGCGTAGAGCAACATCAATTAAGGGCTCTTCCCACATGGCTATGCGTTCATAAGTACTTTATTAGCAAGAACCTGCATGGTCCATCGTTCTTTTGGAAGAAGAAAGCAAATGCGTAGAGCCACATCAAGTAAGGGCTCTTCCCACATGGCTATACCCATAAGCCACTTGCACCGTCATGGGTAGAGCCATCCCGAGTGAATGGTTCCACCCAAGTGGTTTGAGCCGCATGGTCAGATTGTTGCCTGCACGTGTAGAAACGTTCAGTTCAGTTCGAGTACCGCAAATGAAGAGAAATCCCGTCGAAAGCTTTTACTCGTAAAAAGGGTTTTAAGACGAATTACAAGCTGTAATGTTACTTGATGATCTTTAATACGCGCTTGGTACTACCCGCTCTTGATCCATCCCCACTTCAAATCCTTAGGACCTGGGTCATTAAGATAAAAAAGGGAAGATGCTCTAATAGCCTCTTACATGACTGACTGCTTAGAGTCTTTCTTTACAAACAATGCCACGCAATGTAGACAAATTTAATTCATATTTGTACGTTGATTTACTGAAAAAGTAGAAGTCCAATCTAAAGGTGGAGAAATGAAATTGAATGACAGTGAAATAAACCGACAGTTATGCTAGCTTCCTTATAGTATGTGATTTTAGAAAAAACATTTTTAGGTATTGTGTCAGTAAATATATGTGAATATGTATTTCAAAAAATCTGTCTCTTTTTTAATTAGAGAGTTTGCGATCGATTACTATTTTTACTCACTTATAGAACGGACAATTACTCAAAATAAATAGAGAATGAAAAAGGGGGTTTCAGCTGGAATTGGCTTTTGTTCCGGGTTAAGAGTAACGGACATGGGGATACTAGGCAAAATGACCACCGGATATTTGGCCACCAGTCAAACTAGCCTCTTCACACAGGTCCAACTGTTAAATCTAATGGGCATTTCTTAATCCAATGCTTTAAAAGGTAACACCCACTTGTACTTTTCTCCTTTTAAACAACTTTTAGAATACCGTCAGGCAGTGTGAAACTCAAAACCTGCCGCACAAAATACTACCCTGCTTTGTGGTGGAAAATATAGAACTCAATTCTCCAAAATTTTAACACCAAACCGTGTGCATAAAATCTTAATCCCTAATCCCCAGCGACACAACTGTTCTAAAGGTTCATGTACCGCTAGTGTCTTGTTCTTTTGTGTTCAGAATCTCGTTTTTTTTAAAACAACCTCTTAGAATTGTAAGAGTGAAATATTTGTACTAAAAAAATACCTAAACCTTTATCAGCATAATATTCTTTGGTTGCCACTTGTAAGGGCTTTTCATTTATGTGGTGGCCATCATGACGTTCATTTATGTGGTGGCCATCATACCGTTCAATTATGTCGTGGCCATCATGCCGTTCAGTTATGTGGTGGCCATCATGCCGTTCAGTTATGTGGTGGCCATCATGCCGGTGGCTATTTGGTATGGATATCTTTTGTACCGGAGCGCTTTGTTCCTACTTTGCCGAAACGGGAATGCTTTATCCCTCGACATTTTTAGACCGAGATTCGTAGCTGGTATGGATATCCAGGAGGAGAGATCTCTTTCTCTAAGAAATCTCTGTTTAATGTTTTCAGGAACAGAGTATTGTACAGGAGAGCGTTTTGAGGCCTCATGCGATAATAACGAGGTCATTGTCATAGACAAGGCCCAGTATGGACGCCGCCAGCGTGACAGATGCGTCACGTCAGATCAGGGGATAGGCTGCGACGAGAGTGTTCTTCAACAGATGGACCAGAAGTGCTCTGGAAAACGAATCTGTCAAGTATTTATCGGCGATGAAGAAATCCACACCTCCCTGACCTGCCATCGAGATCTCAAACTCTCTCTAGAAACGTCATTCCATTGCAGAAAATGTAAGTTGCAAGCATAGTTTTATTCGTTTTATCTTTACATGCTGTCAAAGATGTCAAGTACATATGTTTGAACGTGTTTTACGTGGTGGAAGATGACCAAAGGTTACCAATTGTTATCACGTGTGCCACAAAATAACAAAATTTTACATGAAAAGTTCGTAAAACATGTGGTCAAAGTCTATGGTTACTGTATATTGAAACACATGGGTAACATCTGTTGCACTAGTTATTGAATATATGCTCGCTATGCTAAAATATATCTGTTTGCCACATTTAACACGCGATCACTATATTTTAAAAATATGCTCACCAAATATGGTCACCATATGACATGGTTTAAACAATATATAAGCTAACCTAGGTGTCTCGCCAAAAGCGCCCCCTGGGATAATAATAATAATAATAATAATAATAATAATAATAATAATAATAATAATAATAATAATAATAATAATGATAATAATAATAATAATAATATTAATAATAAAATAAGATCAAAAAAACTATCAGGCAGATAATTAAATGGATCAGTCAGTCTTGATTGTAGCTCGAAATTAATGACCTTGTCCAATTGATTAGCACTGTTGCAACTGAAATATAAGAAACTGATCAATTGCAATTGACTTACAGATAAGAGAAATTTAATTATATTGCGTTTACAATTGAGATCAGTGAAATTATTCTAGAATATTTAATTATTATTATTATTTTATTATTATTATTATTTAATACATTTGTATAGCACTTTATCTAATAATAAGCTCCAAGTGCTGCACAGAGTATACAATTATAAGTTAAAATGATAAGCGTGAATAATAATACAATTATAATACTGTTACAAATTAGTTGACAAAAGCATTATTAAAAAGGTGTGTTTTAAGAGCTCTTTTAAAAGCTGCAACGTTATTTATAGATCTAAAATGAATAGGCAGCGAGTTCCATAGTTTAGGAGCAAAATTCACGAATGCTCTATCACCATATCTATTGTTCGTTCTGTGTTCAACCAGTAATCCTTGACTGCCCGATCGGAGCGAGCGACAGTTCCGGTACAGTGTTATTAGATCCATTAGATATTGAGGTGCGCGTCCATGAATACAGTTAAAAACAATGACTAGAATTTTGAATACTATCCGCTGTTCAACAGGCAGCCAGTGCAGTTCGATGAGTAGGGGCGTTGCATAGTTAAATCTGTTCACTTTGGAGATGAGACGAGCTGCCGAGTTTTGCACGACTTGAAGCTTTCGAATTAATGATTTATTTACACCGTAGAGTAGGGAGTTGGAGTAATCCAAGCGAGAAATTACATATGCGTGAACTAACAACTTAGTGGCCTGAGTAGTTAGAAATCGTCGAATTCTAGCTATGTTTCGTAGGTAAAACAATGCAGAAGATACTTTGAGGCTAATAAATTTATCCATGGTTAGCGAATTATCCAACATAGCACCCAGATTTTTCACTGTAGGTGTGGATGAAATAACTGTAGATTCGATATTGATTTCAATACGCTCAAGTCGCGACAAATTACATTTTGAGCCAAATAAAATAAGTTCAGTCTTGTCATCGTTGAGCTTAAAAAAATTGGCACACATCCATTTCTTGAAAGCCAGGATACATTCTTCAATAGTGTTGATAGTCTTTACAGAGTTCTTCTTGTGATCAAAAGCAATATAAATTTGCGAGTCATCAGCATAGAAATGATACTTAACGTTATATTTATTAGCTATATCCGCCAGCGGAGTAACATAAACGGTAAATAAAATAGGGCCTAAAACAGAGCCCTGAGGTACGCCATGACTGAGGGTAGCAGTTGATGAGGTAAAACCATTCACGATCACAGTCTGAGTTCGGTTACGTAAGTAGGACTTACACCATGATAAAGCATGATCGCTTACTCCAAAGCGGTGGTGTAGACGTGTGAACAGCGTATCGTGGTCAATGGTGTCGAAAGCTGCACTAAGATCTAACATCGCTAGTGCAACCATAGACTTCGTGTCAAGGGCGGCCATGACATCACTCTGAACTCGTAACAGTGCAGTTTCGGTGGAACAGAACATGCGATAGGCTGATTGATATTTATCCAAAAGATTGTGTGTGATAAGATGTTCATTCAACTGAGCTGCTACTACACGTTCAACGATTTTGGAAACATAGCTTAGATTCGAAACAGGACGGTAGTTTTTCAAAATGTCTGGATCCAGATTGGCTTTCTTGAGAAGAGGTACAACGAGGGCACACTTTAGATTTTCAGACACTTCAGCGTTGGCGAGGGATAAATTCACAATGTTCGTAAGAATATCCAGAAATTCATTACTACATACTTTCAGCAGCCATGCCGGAAGTGGATCAAGCGAGCAGGTAGCCGGGGATGACTTCTCAATAATACCTTTGAGTTCTACTGTGGTAACAGGCCTAAATTCAGAAAGTTTTGAGCTACAAAATGCACCATTGAGTTCATGAAATTCTTCAAAGAATTTTGAGCGATCATCGCAAGAAATATCATTTCTAATTTTAATAATTTTATCCAAGAAAAACTCGCAGAACATGTTGGGCATGACTTCCTGTTCAATATTTGTTGGGAGTGTGCTAGACTTAGACCAACCTAGAAGCTCCTTTGTGACGTTAAATAGTCGTTTTTGATCACATTGTGAGTCGAGAACTTTAGCTGAATAGAACTCCGATTTGGCTTCATTGCACAAATGATTCACCAGTTTACACTGATTTCGGTATAGTTGTTTATCCTTTTCGAGGCCGGATTTGGCATACCGCCTTTCAAGTCGGCGTTTGATGACTTTGGCACTGCGTATATTGGCGTTATACCACTGCGTATTGGGACGTATTGTGACAGTTTTTTCAAGTTTGGGGGCATGCCTGTCAACGATAGCTTCAATGCCGTCATTATAAGACTTGACCACTGATTGTAGAGTAGCGTTTTTAGAGGGTAAATCAAGTTTTAGAACATCATTTTTGAAATCATCGAGGTTAATATTTGAATATTTCCTATAAATAACACGATCCTGTAGAGCACGAGGCTTAGTCACAGTGATGTTAAACGCAACTAAATAATGATCTGAGATGCAAGGGTCACTAACATTTATGTTCGAGATTAGCTCAGGATTTGAGCAAATTATCACGTCTAAAATATGGTTACTGTGGTGAGTTGCAGAGGTAACCAGCTGCAGATAACCGCACGCGACCAGAGTGGAATTAAATTTTAGTACATCAGGATGGTCGATAACATCAAAATGAAAGTTTAAATCGCCTAATAAAATAACGTCTTTCTTGTAGGACGCAGTGGCTAATTGCATTTGAGATACAAGTTTGCTACGCAGTTCTAATGCCTTTCCAATCGATTACAATTTCCAATTAAAATTAGCATTTCCTATCAGTGACCTTGTGCAATTCATTAGAACGATTCCATTGAGATCAATGAAATTTATCAAATTGAATTGCTATTGAATTATACATAAAAAACAATTGCATCACATTGCGATTGCAATTGAGACTTACCTTGATTTTAACAAAACAACACATTTTGCTGCATTCTGCTAAAAATTTAGCAGAGCTACATTTTGTAGAAATTGGCATCTGGGTATAATTGTGTGTGATAGCTTTTTAACTGATCCGCTAAAGAAAAAAGAAAGAAAATTTATTTTTTGTGCTTATCTATGTAATCTTTAATATCTCTTTGAACTTTTATTATGTCTATAAAGCTTTTTATATCTCGTTTTTACGTCCCTGAATAACAGCTTTCAGGTCGTCCTTGAAACTTCATTGAAAACATTCTGGTTGTTTCAAAAGACGACCCATTTTATGCACACTCCGGCAAAGCTGAGGCCGATTTATATTGTGGCATTGGATAGTTTGTTTTCTATTCCTTCTTACGGGAATTGCGTTTCAATCATAATTCGATCATCCCACGCGTTTTAGACGATCAATGAAGTAGTGTACAATTTCAACATATTGTATTTATGGTCACGAACGTCTTTTCTTTATCTGCCAATGGCAATACGAAGAATATGAGTCTAGGACATTTCCCGCGGAGACTTTTCCCACGCGGACTTTACCCGCGGAGGACTTTTCCCGACTTAGGGCATTTCCCGCGGGGACTTTTCCGGCGGAGGACTTTCCCGACCTAGGACATTTCCCGCGGAGGACTTCTCCCGCGGATGAAAAAAACTAACAACAATATTCTCCACAAGCTTCACAGGCCGGAGTCGAAAAAGTAATCCACGAACCTAACCATGATTGCAGTTGAATAGCACAACTATTGACATAACAACCACTGAAGCTTGCACCTGTATAATCCATCACAGGCCGGAGTCAAGAAATTTATCAACGAACATTATCTAGGCTTCTTTGGATTATTATCAATTGCATCTTTTGCTGTGTTTTAATCCATCACACATTTGTGAATAAAGTTTTAATAGCATTTAACTGAATCACAATATACCCTGCCCCTGCAGCATAATCTACTACAATTTGTTGACAATAGGAAAAAAGAAACATCAGAATCCACTACAACTTGTTGACAATGGAAAAAAAGAAACATCAGAGACCGGAGAGAACACAACTGAGAACGTGTACTGCAAGCTAAAATTACTAAATAAAAATTGCAATAAATTAGTTTTATTTTTCGCTAGTTTTTTTTCACCCGCTGAAATGTCCTAGGTCGGGAAAAGTCCTAGGTCGGGAAAAACCCCCGCGGGAAAAGTCCCCGAGGGAAATGTATAGATGTCACGATGCGTCAATGCATTCTCTGGGCCAGAGGGCACAAGAGATTAAAAAATGGGAAGTGCAGCATGAATTCAGTATGTTGTTAAAGTATCTTCCTGTAAGACATGTACTAGACTGAATTTTCGTGTATTTGTAGAGAATATCTGTTTTGTTGTTGTATGAAATGCTCAGAACGTTATTTTAAAAGCTTCCTCTAATATAACAATTTACATCTGTCGTTGTGAAAGTATGCATAACACAAAACGAAAACATATATTCTTATGATCTCTCTTGGAAGCTGATAATACCCGACTAGGAAATACCCGACCGGATAATACCCAACTGGAAAATACCCGACATAAGACTTTACCTAACAGAACAATACCCAATTGGACAATACTCTGCCAGACATTACTCAACTTGGACAATATCCTATATTTTAAACATTTCCTCTGCAGATTAAAGGAAACTGTTGATCTTTTTGATGAGCGTTTGCAAAAACAACACTAATGTCTTTGTGTAATTCAGTGAAAAAGAGTATTTAATCAGAGGTCAGAGTTGTTTTTTATGAATAGATGAAAGTTTTTTTTTTTTTAAATTTTATTCATATTACAATACAAATTTAGTATGTGCTCCTCTCAAACTCAACTCATTTCAGCATATAATTAATTACATCTGTCTGTGAACTTTCCAAGATTAGGAGGTGGCACCGGAAGATTTTGGTACCACTCAAACTCAAACCCATTGTGCTGGCTCATTTCTTTCACATGAAATTGTCCTACAGGGCAATCTCCTATGCCGAGTATTGTCCAGTCGGTATTGTCCCAGACCTGTGAGTCGATGATTTTGGTAGACGCATGTTAAACATGTTTCATCGTGTAGGGGAATGCATGTTTTTCGAAGAGTTGTTATAACAGTGGTTTCATTTCTCGTTAAAATGTCTTTACAAATTGACAAAGCGCAACGTGCAAGAGTATTTTTTTAACAATAATGTACTTTTACTGTTTCTTTAAATGATGTAAAGAAACTCATTTTTTCAATCCTGTGAGTTGTTTCCCTAAATACCAATGAGCTGTAAGGTATTCGATGCGAGTTGCGTTCAAGGTTGCGTCATAGCTATTTGCGCATTACCGCATTTTGCAATATATTTCAACGGCGATGCTGCATGGCGGTATACTCGTCCAAAAAAATCAAAATCTGCAAGTTATAAATTTAATTTTTTCTCGTGATCATTAACATGGCCTCGCGACAAGGTAATTCTGGGACCATGCGTGCTAATTTAATTGGTAAAAATATGAGTTATTTTCATTTTCACGCGGCGTTTACCACAGAAGGAAGGGTTGTTTCCTGCCAATTTTATCAACAGGAATCATTTTCATTCTGTGCTCGCTTGCTCCAAAAGGAGGAGTTGTTTCGGGAAAAGGGTGAGGCAAAAAAAAAAAAAAAATGCGCGGCAGAAACTACTTTTCGTTCCAGTTGACTGCAGCAACCTGCTTTGTGTTCTCACCTGTACTGACAAATATGTAATTTTGATAAAAGGGGTGTTTTTACGTTAAATCTGACCCTTTGTGTGGCGGATTAAACTTACAGGGTGACCGCACTTGGTTTTTCCTTCAAATTTGACACTCCGCATTTAGTGTGTGAAATTTGCATGCTGTCCGCGATTGCTTAAAAAAGGGGATGTCTTTTCAAATAATGGCACTCCTCGTTTAGGGATCGTTTCAAACCGTCATGGACACACATAGCAACTGATCTGGATGCGAGTCCATGACTTGCATGGCGTGTCCTTGACCTTTCGAAACAATCCTCTAAACTTTGAGTGAGAAGATAGAAAACTGCCATCTTTTCAACCACTCGGAAACGTCACTGCAAGCATATAATGAAAACCAATCAGACACTTGATTGAGAGGTGCCAGTTTTTGTTGAACGCGGAGTACATTTTTGGAACAAGCCCCATCCCTTTATTTCCAGAAAATGTACTGAATGAAAAATGGCTCCATTTTAAATAAAACTGGCACTACGGACCGCTTCTGACGTATTTTTCCACCATTCAACGCCTTTTTTTTACGCGCACACTAATACATATACTACCAAATGGCTCCCGGGTTTGACCCCTCCCAGTAAGCACAGAAAATTTTCCCATGTGGGATACGTATGGGTTTTAATTGGGATTTGCATGGGAAGGTGGGAAAGGGGAAAACCCATATTAATCCCGTGGAGAAAGGAGCCATTTCTGGGTGGGAAATGCCTGGGTTTTCCCACCCTGGGAAACCCCCTGTAAAATACACATGAAATATGTATGGGAATGCCCATGTAAATCCCACCCGGGGAAAACCCAGGTGGATCCCAACTGGGAAATGCATGGATTATGCGTGGGGATTCCGACCATGGATTTTATCTCGATTTTTGTCTCATTCCCATGCAAATCCCTGCATGGGATTCACGTGGGAACGTCAAAAATAACCCTGGGTTTTACATGGGTTTTACTTGGGTGTGCTTACCGGGCTGTCGTTATCCGAAAATAATGTACATATAGCAGGAGCAACAGTTGCTGTAATTAATAAAAAAAAAGAAAAAAAAAACAAACAAAAAAACAAAACCAACACATAAGCAGTCTTTCGTAATTTGAAGTATTCTATGTGCTACAGCATTCTGAAGGTAGATCCTACGCCAATTTCAGGTTGCAATGTTGACCCGATCAAACCACAATATTAAACTATGGTTGTACTTTGGTTGTGACTGGTCACGGCCACAGATCAACGTCTAGTCAACGTTTTTGACACAGCGTTGAATATAACCAAAACAACCAAAACGCAACTTTCTTCGACATCTAATCAACATCTTTAGTATAACGCTGAATATACGTTGGAAATTCAAAGTTGGATAGAAACCAGACTTGCACGCAGAAACAACATCCTTGTGTTATCTCTAGTTGAAAATGGCACCATGACAGGTCACTTTGAAAGCAGACCGAAACGACGAATAACATGAAAATTTCAGGAGAGCGTAAATTTTATTCCACCTACTTTTGATAAAATATTCATGGAAATCGACTTCATATGCACCCTGCGTGACAAGATACCCAAGGATGGGGGTACTGTTACGGAGGGTGACCACATTGTTATTGATGTTATCTCGATGGCCTTTCCAGATTAAAGGGAAAATGGGGGTATCTCACCCACAATCGACATTTCCTTCATACTTTCAGAGTTTAATGCTTTGAGGGTATGCATTCAAAAATTGAAAAGAAAAAGGGGGAGGGTCACCGATGTTATAAGAGAAATAAAGATACTGAAAGGTCGCGTACTTTTAAGATAGAAACCATTGGGAAAACCAAGAAATTTCAATCAAAATGCAAAATTCACACATAATCACAATTAGCAATTGTTTCAGTTTTCCTTGTTTGAAGAACACGTCATACGAAATGTTTTAAACAAATAAAAAATATATGTCACCGTATCAATAAGAGAATTATACAATCTTTTTGACAAAATCCCAATGGATAAATGATAAAAACAGTGTAATATGATTTTAATGGACAATATACCAACACAGGCCCTTCCAGGAACAAAATAACAATACAGACCATTTCTGGACACGACCCTATTTGTCTTTAAAAAGAAATTTTTTATCTAGACGGATTTAGTAGTTATTTATACTGTGTAAACATGGTTAACTCAGCAATATTCAATGTAATGGTCATTTCGGTCGCTAGATGGCGCAGAGATACCCGCATTTCCCTTTAATATTTTCCCGACATCTATATAATGTTGCTTTTCATAAGACAGACGTTATTTGGACTTCTATTTGCAACCTTTACGCAACGTTGATTAGACGTCAGATAATCGACGTATGTCCAACGTCGCAAGGTTGACGTCGTTTCGACTTCAATAAACAACCAAAATCTGACGCTAACCCGACGTTGACTTGACGTCTCCAACGTCAATGCAACGTCGCAAGTTCAATGGGACATTGTAGCGTTCGGCGGTTAATTGTTTAAATTTCTGTCTTTCCAGATTTTGAAATCCCTCCACAGAAATGTGAGCAAATAATTCCAGTAAGAGTAAAAGATGAAGCAGTGTTCCTGTCAAGTGCCAATGTCCCAAGCCATTGTGATCTACACCTCGAAGCTGATCCCGAAAGTGTGATTAACGTCACTTTAATCGACTTTGAGTGGAATGTAAACAAAGTTGGCGATGAAGGGTGCAGCAAGATTTACGGAAATCTGCAAGATGGTGAGAAGGGTGTTAGAATTTGTGGCGGTGCTTCACAGAGAATAAGAACCATTCACGTTTCGGAGGAGAATCATTTGGAACTTTCCTGGAGCAAATCTTCGACAAACAATTTTATGCTTCAAGTACAAGGTATTTCCAATTTTTCCCCTACTTTTCATTTGCATTTGCGAAGAAGGTTGAAGAAGTATTCAGTATTTGGACATTGCGAATACATACAGTGCATAAAGTGGCTTAGTAAATCTGGTCGGGAGGTTTGATTCTATATATATATATATATATATATATATATATATATATATATATATATATATATATATATATATATATATATATATATATATATATGAGAGAGAGAGAGAGAGAGAGGGAGAGAGAGAGAGAGAGAGAGAGAGAGAGAGAGAGAGAGAGAGAGAGAGAGAGAGAGAGAGAGAGAGAGAGAGAGAGAGAGAGAGAGAGAGAGAGAGAGGGTGAGCCGGGCGGGGAAGCGGTTTGGAGAAGGAAAGAAAGCATTGGTTTCCACATTTCAAGTCATCGCTGAACTCGCATTACTCCTGTTCAACGTGCAGCACCCTAAATCCCCATTTTGATTGAGGCAGCTTTGATATGATGTATAGTCAATGTATACACCTATAATTCTAGGCAATATTTTTCAAGCTCTGGTCAATAACTAGTAAACAGAAGGTAAAGCAAGAAATGTTGAAAAAAGTGCCCAACTTTCTGGAGGGCCTTCCATGAATCAACTTAAGTAGGTTAACCACAAAGCACGCCAATGTTTTGGAACATGACAGATGAGATTATCCCCTTTTTATCAATATAAATCATTTCAAAATTTTCTGACACACTCATGAAAATTTGCCTTTGGCTGCACACAGTTCGAGTCAGATTGGCTCTTGTCAGTTTCTCGTACAGCTTGGCGATTTCTTCACACAAACTCCATAACAGGAGTTATGAAATTATGGGTCAAAAATAGGGCATTTTTATGGGTCAAAAATAAGCATAAGACTTTGACTCAAGGTATTCCGAACTATATTTTTCAGAAGAAATATATGGATGAATATATTTATAATATATCAGCATAAAGGAAATAATGAGAGCTTTCTGATTTTCAGACCTGTATGCTTCTGTGGTTCTTGAAATTCTGGCGATGGGCTTTGGTGCTATACCAGCCTGTCGAGACCAGCCTTTCGAAAATTTGCTCTCCTGGCAAGGCTGGTAGACTTATATGTTCGAAAGTGCCCATGCCCTTGATGACAATATGGGTCTTTCCGATAAAGTTCTTTTTTCATTGCCCATGCTATTTCTTCACCGCACTATCCGGGGTATGAATCTCGCCTCTCCGCTTACCAGAGGTCAATGCTAGCAAGAAAGCTAATCTTATTTTTAGCAGAGATACCTCTTTCCCCAAGTTACGAAGAACTAGGGAGAGGTTCTATTGAGCGACGTTCGAAGTAGTGGGAGGAGAGACGGCTTTGAAATGTTTGATTCATTGCGTTAAATCCATATCTTCCCCTGGGTCACACTCCGTCGATGCTTAAAGCCTAGAACTGATGGTGGCTCCGTAGCACTCTGTGGACCCTACATTTAACTGGCCGTCTGCAAAAAAGGTGATCCAGGAAATCCACCAGTGCTAGGGAAGCCTGAAACGGGTCTAGCGTGGTCTTACCGCACCAGGAGGTAAATTTGTTCGATTGTCCACTACTTGCTTAAAGAACCCCCTTCTTTCTAGAAAGGCCGAGGTAGGTACTACAGGTGAGGGGAGGGATGGAACTACTGCCAGTGCGGTTGAGACGGCAGGTCCTTGTGGCAAGGGATCCGGATTGATTTGACCACCTTGCAGCGGAGTAGGGTAAACCGCGGTGAGAGTAGGTGGGCTGGATTTGACTATCGTTTGCAATACCTGGTGAAGGGTTGCTTGGGGAGGGAAGGCATAGAGTACTTCCTGCAGTGGTCATGGGCAGTTGAGAGCGTCCACTGCTCATGCTGTTTGGTTTGGACAGGGGGGGATGAACCTAGGAGATTTAGTTGTCAATGAATTGGCAAACATATCCAGTGTAGGGAGCACCAGTGTAGGGGGCACCAGTGTAGGGGGCATCAGTGTAGGGGGCACCAGTGTAGGGAGCACCAGTGTAGGGAGCACCAGTATAGGGAGCACCAGTATAGGGAGCACCAGTGTAGGGAGCACCAGTGTAGGGAGCACCAGTGTAGGGAGCACCAGTGTAGGGGGCACCAGTGTAGGGGGCACCAGTGTAGGGAGCAGCAGTGTAGGGAGCACCAGTGTAGGGAGCACCAGTGTAGGGAGCACCAGAGTAGGGGGCACCAGTGTAGGGAGCAGCAGTGTAGGGAGCACCAGTGTAGGGAGCACCAGTGTAGGGAGCACCAGTGTAGGGAGCACCAGTGTAGGGGGCACCAGTGTAGGGGGGTCCAGTGTAGGGGGCACCGGTGTAGGGAGCACCAGTGTAGGGAGCAGCAGTGTAGGGAGCACCAGTGTAGGGAGCACCAGTGTAGGGAGCATGACGGGTTGTGGTTAAGATTCGGGACTGATGGGCAAAGGGCAGAATTCGGAAAGCCGGGGATGGCAATTGGTGACAATGGATTCCCCGCCCTGAGAGGTGTATACTTGGATCTCTATTGCAGGTGGAAGAAGACCGTAGCCAATGTGTTTTTATGAACGACAGTCTTTCAGTTCCGGTAGCCCTTGAAACCGGTATGGTTCAGGGCTCGGGTTTAGGCCTCTGGAAATACACATGCTGCACTAAAAAGCTTTGTGCTCTCATTCTCCTGTTTAATATTCTTTATGACCGTTTCGCTGATGAAATCAGCAGCAGTGCACATGCTCCACTAAAGAGCATGGTGCTCTCATTCTTCTATTTAATATTTCTTATCACTTTTTCGCTGATGACAATCAGATTTTTAAATCGGCTAATCCTTAGAATCCATGTTCACAATAAAGAATATGCTGGTAGAATGTTTTAGATAAATTGCTAAATGGATGTTTGAAAATCACCTCAAACCGAATCAATCGAAAAGAAAATGTATTGCATTTGGCCCAGTCACGTTAATTGCCTTCAGTTCTTCGGATATTAACGGAAATCAGATTCGGGCAGTCAGATGTGTTAAGAATCTTGAAGTTTACCTTAACCAGGAATTAACAATGAAAACACATATCAACCATCCAGTGAAGCTTTCGAGTTTGTGGTTTGCTCAAATTATGTTCGATACGACGTTATTTAACTGAGAACGCCATTCACGTGTTCAAAGCGTAATCTTGTCGCGTCTCGACTACTGTATTTGTAGGAAAATCGAAAGAATTACTCATTAAGCTACAAGGGATACAAAATGCATGTACCAGATTAGTCAGAGCTGTTAGGAAATTTAACGAAATCTCAGATATCAGACGCGTACTAAACGTAAAACACAGAAACGACTGCAAAATAGCCTTGCTTGTTCATAAGTGTATACAGTGTGATAACGCTCCGAAACACTTTAGTAAATTGCTCATTCAAAACCCTCCATCAGGGCACTTCGATGTGTCTAAGACACGGATTTCTGTTTGTGACCCAAAAAACCTGGAACTCGCTTCCACGTGAATTGTGACGTTTGATTTGACACTGGATTTCAAGACACGATTAAAAACACATCAATTCAGGATTGCGTATAATTCCATTTTTAGAACAAACTTCTTCTTTTAGTAATGTAAAATGTTAAAACGTTTTATCATTATTATTTTAGTATAAGACTTAGTTGATCCAATGTATACTTAATTTTTTATAGATGATATTATTCTAGCTATAAATTGTTTTGAACATATGAGGTGAAAGCGTATATAAATGAGATTATGATTATGATTACGGTTCCTTGTCTTGTAGACTTACCCTCAGATCTACGGGTATGTTCGCTATGGTTCGAGAGATTTGTTGTTGCCGTTCCGACATGGGAAATGCCCGTGCTTCCCTTAAGCAGTCCCACCTTCCCCTAGGAAGATAACGTTCCGTTTGGTTGATAACTCGGATTTGATGATGAGGTTCATCACCAGACCCACGTGTAAGGCTTTCTTAACCACTGTCATTGTTTGATGGAGGTTGTTTCTTTGAAGTGCTGAGCTAAAATCCAGTCACCTGAATACTGGAACACTAACATACTTTCCAGACAAGCCCATGGCTTCAAGACCTTCATGACCTTTGTGGACACATAAGTTTTTTAAGTGTCGCCAGGACGAGGCCTTCGTCTCCGCATGGTACTTTGGTTGGTTGCTACCCCTAACTGCTGCGTTTGTGACTCCGCTGTCTTGCTGCCATTGGACGTCTTGGTTCCCTTGGACGGAGATGGTTGTGACTCCACACTGGATCTGGCTGCTCCGAAGAGGAGCTGTAAGACTTCTTGCACTTTGTCGGGTGACGAAAGGAGGAACGGGACATTCTTGAATCCTGAGATAGCGAGCGGTTTTCTTCGTTAACTTGTTCTAGCCTGGCGGGTGAGGGGGGCGGGGCGGATAGCTTATTCTCTCCGAGACTCTTCCTACCTCGGTGGGAGGGGGTTAGCTTTTCTCCTTGAGGATTGGGGCGTGGCGTAAGTCCCGTAAGTCTTTGCCATTAGACCAGCATGCGTCCCACCGTAGGTACACCATCGAAGTCATCAAGAAAGCCGACAGTTTGCCCACGGCCTGAGAGGGCATAATGCTAAGAGAGAGGGGGCCTCGGTGCTCTTGGCATCCTTTTCCACTAGTGGAATGTCCGAATCAGTACTCACTGATGGAATGCATACTGATACCTGCGGGTTGTTCCAGGTCATCCAGAAGTATCTGATCAGGGGCGAACAGAAAAATGCTTCGATGGATGGAAGCGAGATAACGTGCGGCCTTTGCTACCATCCATTTTTTGAATTCGCTCGATCGCACAGGTACCGCGTTTGTGATGGCCTCGCTAATGACAGGGCGATAAAAGAATGGGGAAGCACACTTCGAGACGTCCGAATCGGGAGGGGGGGGGGTCTCATCTCTATCTAAGCAAGGCGTACCGGATGTTACTCTCTCCTGCATAACGTCACTAAATGGCGCGTCTTCTGGAGCTTTGGCGGAAGAAGGTACGGAACGACCGGTGTGAGGTCTGAGAGGGAGAAGAGTCCGAATGCTGCCGAGTGTCTCCATAACGTTTGACCACGGCAGATACCTGTACCTATAGTGAAGGCCGTCCCTTCTTTGAGTTCTTGGTCCTGTTCTGGTAAATCGTGAGCGAGATGAGGGAGATGCCAGCAGCCCGAGCAGGTTCGCGATCGATGGGCGAAAGGTGTGCTAAAAGCGAGTTGATGATTCTCGATCTTGTATCTTCTTGTGGAAGAGAAGAACTACACTTCCAGGGACTATAGGTGCGTCACCACTACGTGATAACTCAACATCTACCAGACCGAAGTTGCGAGTGCAAAATTTGGCACTTTTATTCAGCCAAATTTATCTAAAATAGAGAATATGATAAACTAGTCCTACACTAGTTAAATAAACTAAATTAGAAGTAAATTAGAACCTTGCATTTAGTTCCCCGAAGCAAAACCTGCAGAACACATAGAATGGGGTGTGTTTGAAGAACCATGCTCAAAGAAAATGCCCTTTGTTATCAGGGACGCAAATTCAGGGTATTTCCTTATTCTGATTGGTTGATGGTTGGATGGCGGGATAGGACTATTCTAACTGCAGTAAAAAGTTTGTTTGAATTGCGTGGAAAGTATTTACTGGGGGCGATAGGCATCTGAAAGTGGGGATGAAGGAAAGCTTTTGCGAAGTAAAAAAAATAGAATTATGTGTTACAGTTTTGCAGACTGTCTGATGTTCTTTCTGCTATTTTAAAAGAGGAGAGGCAAAGAAGATCTTGCTTTTCAAACCCATTGATTAAGTCACGCTTAAAAATGACAAACAGCGTAGCCTGTATAACAAAATACACTTGTTTTATCTTTTAACTGACTTGAAATTGGAAAATTATCGAGCTTTCTGAGCAAAGAATACAAATATATTTAATGAATCCACGCTCATTTAACAATAGACTCCTCATAATTAGGCCATTAAATTAAGAGGATGCTGATTATGTTTCACAACAAATTGCTCATATTCTGTCATTCAGTTCATAAGTATTGTTCTTCAATAATCTCCTCAAACACTTCTAACAATATCCTCAGGAAATGATTGATGAACATTTGGTGTTTCGGCATTTAAATCCCGAAGCCCAACACAAATCATATAAAGTAAAACTTGCCTACACCGGACAACGGGGGACTGGCAGATTTTGTCCGGTATTTCAGGGGTCATGTAAATCAATGGGGAAAAACGGGACTGAGAATTCTTGTCCGGTATTGGCAGTTGTCCGATATTTCAGGGTTTGTCCAGAATGAGGTTTTACTGTACAATCAATAACAAATCAAGGGCAAGGTCGCCAGGGCTGTTCAGACATGCTATTGGGGTTCCGGGCAATCCCCCCTGATGATACCCCCGACAGTACCCCCCCCCCCAAACCATACCCCCCTAGGACATACCTCCCCCCGTGCCAATATCCCCCAAACAGAATATTTCCAATTTCTAACGTTAAAACAAAATAAAAAGAAAAAGTACGGTGACATGTTTATTTACAGCGGCATGTTTTATTTCTCTCTAACACTATGTTTAATCTTTAAATCGATATATCGAGTCTGCGTCTCATTCACAGTCAAATCTGCAAGTTCATACATAGTCTACATCCAAAAATCGCCACAGATTTGGATTGTGGGTACGGCGGCGAGCATCTTCCGATACTATCCCTCGATACTGTTGTTAGTACGGATAATTGCAATTACTGAACGTATGCATTAAATTGCATTTATAAACATTTTAACCAGATCATAGAGGATTTTTTATGTACAATAGCTTCTATCAATGGATCACATGAGATGAGTTGTAAGCGTTGTGGAACTGCAATTATACCTCTTTCAACTCGACCATAGCGAAATGGCTTAGCTTTTAACTGCAGATCACAGAACTTTATTAGTTTGTTGCTCGTTAATGAAAATTTTCAAAATGAAAATTGCATAAAATTGGCACAGGGATATGGTCCTAGGGGGGGGGGGGTATGGTCTGGGGGTATTGCCGAGGGGGGGGGGTATCATCCGGGGGGGGGGTATTACCTGGGGGGTATTGTCCTAGACCCATGCTATTGATTATTGGAAATATGTAGAATGAGATTTATAAAATGCTTCATTCTGTCAGGTCACTTGCGTGGCGTAGTTGTTAAGACGTTTGCTTGCTAAGCTACAGGTCCCCAGTTTGAAACCAGCTTGCCACATTTTATACGAGCATACATATCAAACTTTCACTAAACCCCCACGCAAAGAACCCTCCTGCCTTTAAATCCGAAATCATCGGAGCGAGGAAATTCGAAGACACCATACTGATAACAACTGAAAATTAGTGTGATACGTAACTAAAACAACACGCCAAAGCATAACCACCAACTATATTTTACTATGTTATTGTTGAGCCTATAAAGTCCGACTTTTGTTGTTTATGTTTCTTATTTGACAGCACTGTCACGCTTTGTCGCAACTGGTATATCAACAAGAAAATCTGCTAAAGGTAGGAGATCCGTGGAAATGTTTCCCCAGATATACACTGAACAATTTATAACTTAAAAAATAAAGATTTTGAATAAATACAACGGCTAATTAAGACTGAAGTAAGACATTAACACGAAAGCATATAGCACCTATAACAAACCTTTTGCAAGAAGTTAACTTTTGAAATTTTGCACCTGTGAAGACTTCTGAAATGAGAAGTAAAATCTTTTGACAAGAAGTGTTTTGCAAGAAGTGAAGTTTATTTTCAATAACACCGAGTAAATGTTCACCATCTTTTCTTGTAAACAGAAGTATGAATAAGATTATAATACCTTTTTATTTCGAACGGGAGATAGTTTTGAATTAGTTGCGAAACCCTAAATATGAATCGAAGCTGTGTTTTGATTAGCAGAAAGGGAGTACGCATATACCAATTCATGAGAGACTTTATATCGTAGTTTACAGCCATTTTTTATTCAAATCTTACTAAAGCATTTAACACGTGTACAGGGGATTCAGCAACATGATTAATTACACCAATGTGCCAAATTATTAAATGTAAAAACATATTACTACAGAAGTAATATTTGCTTCTGAATCGTGTTTGCCAAGTTAAAACTTTTCAAAGAAACTTTTTCATGTTGCATACAGCATGCACAAGAAGTAAAGTGGGACGTAAAATGAGAAGTTTTTGCTTCTTGCACAAGGTCTCTAGTATGTTTGTGTGCTCTGTCTGTTGTCCACACATTACGCGTGGCAGAATCTATATTTTCTTGCATCATGGGACAGACAATCAATGAGCTGGATATGTGATAACGTCTGTTGTGTGTTCACCAGGCAGTGGGGCGGAGACAGAGCGAGTGGCTGGCACTGCTGGCAATGGGATCAATATCTCACAAGGTAAAGCCACATGTAGTATCCGGGGGTGTGGGGGGGGGGGGGTACTCCCATGTAAAATAAAGGGGTGAGGGATGATATAGAATGCCGAAATAGCATTTGCTTTTTGCCACACTACTGACAGCATGATAACGGATGGAATGAATGCGAGCGCGGAGGTATTAAAGGGAAATGCGGGTATCTCTGCGCCATCTAGCGACCGAAATGCGCATTACATTGAATATCGCTGAGTTTGAATCCATGTTTACACCGTATAAATAACTACTAAATCCATCTAGATCAAAAAAATCTTTTAAAAGACAAATAGTGTCGTGTCCAGAAATGGTCTGTATTGAGATTTTTTTCCCTAGAGGGGCCCGTGTTGATTTATTGTCCATTAAAATCATGTTACACTCTTTTCACCATTCATCCATTGAGTCAATGGGATTTTGTCAAAAAGATTATATAATTCTCTTATTGATACGGTGACATATATTTTTTATTTGCTTAAAATATTTCGTATGACGTGTTCTTCAAATAGCGAAAAAATGAGGCAATTGTCAATTGTGATTATGTGTGAATTTTGCATTTTGATTGAAATTTCTTGGTTTTTCCCAATGGTTTCTATAGTAAAAGTACACGACCTTTCAGTGTCTTTCTTTGTCTTATAACATCGGTGACCCACATTTTTCTTTTTAATTTTTGAATGTATACCCTCAAAGCATTAAACTGTGAAAGTATGAAGGAAATGTCAATTGTAGGTGAGATACCCGCATTTCCCTTTAAAGGATAAGATGGCAAATGAGTGAAACTGCATAATGTAGGGATGCACTAAACACAACATCTAAGTAGTTTCCTTCTCGCAAATCTTGGAAACCCTTACTCTGCATATTTCTATGAATCAATGGTTTTAACAATCTACGTTTCTCTGCGGATCCGAACGAAAGCACCCAAATCAAAATACAGCCAGGCAAAATGTAGCAGGTTGTACATTCTTTTGTGCTTCTCACCACACTGATAATTTCCTCTCCCAGAAGACGACAGAGACTACTGAGATACTACACACCTTTGGCACGAAGTTAACTTTTCATATTTAATGTCTGAGAAGACTTCTCACATGACAAGTAAAACCTTTACAAAACTCCTTTGCAAGACAATTTTCTATTTGTCGCGCAACATCTATATTCCACATATTTAGCTACTATTTATTCGTTTCTATTTCACCATGATTTTTTTGCGCAGTATAATTACACATAATTAAAATTTTTCTTTAAAGAACGCCTGTGAACATGCGCTTCATCACGAGTTTAATTTTTGGATATCACATCTTTTCGAATAGATTTCTCAGTTTTTGGAACGCAAAAAAAAAAAAAAAAAAAAAAAAAAAAAAAAAAAAATACGGAGCGAGAGAAATTAACGCATGCAATCTGCAGTTTATTTTCGGAGTAATAAAAACCCCGTGCAGAAAATAGTATTGGCCTGGATGACTTAAGAGAAAAATTTGCAGAAGAATTAACTATTTTATGGCATATTAATTGTACGTAAATCCCAAAGCCACACAAAATTATGTTTGTCCAAAAAATCAAAACGTACAGGTTGTGCATTTTAATTTTTCTTTCGGAAATTTCCTCAGGTCCGAAACATTTAATTTTGATGTATTATTTAACTACTTAATTCTCGCTCTTTAACTTAGCCATTATTTTAAAATAATCACCCTACTTCTTTCTAAGCTGTGTTTGCAAAAACGTTTGACTGAGTATGCGTTTTATCACAAATTTGCAAAAATTTCTATGACTGGTTGTTTGAGGTAGCATGCGTTCGAATGAAATTTCTTAATTTTGAACACACACACACAAAAAAAATATGGAGTGCGATAAATTTAATTCATGGCAATAGCAATTTCATAATTGATTTTAAGAATAATAAAAGCCACGTGCAGAAATTAGTAGTGACTTGGGTTGCATAAAGTGGTTCGCGAAAGAATTAAATATTTTCTGGTATACTAATTGTACTTAAATACAACAGCGATACAAAATTATGGCGGTATAATTGCACAAAAATTTCTGGGCGTTCGCGCTCCAACATTTATTTCTGATCGCAATGGTATTTATTTGCAATTAATAGACGAAAAAATATTTAATTCTTTCGCGAATCACTTTTTATTTCATTCAATAAGTTACTAGTAATTTCTGCACGTGGTTTTTATGATTAAACAAATAAATTATACTATGAATTAAATTTATCGCGCCTTATTAAGAAATTACATTCAAACGCATGTTGCATAAAAGTACAGATCAGAGGAGGTTTTACAAAATCATATAAAACGCATGTTCAGGAAAACGTTCTTTAAAACACAAGACGTTGAGTTATGGTGCGCGAAAAAATTAAGAGACGCGAAATAAATACTTCAATAATACATGGAATGTAAATCTTGCGGGGCTATGGAAATTGCCGCAAGGCCAATCGTATGAACGCGAGGGAAAACGTAATATACAACGTACGTTTTGATTTTTGTACCACTTTACTGCCATACAAAAGACCTGTTGGAGCGCGATCGTCCTGAAATTCTTGCACAATTATACCGCCATATAACAACGTCTTTGACACACCGTTGAATAAACTTCGGTTAAGCAACGTTGTTTAGACGTTGCGTTTTGGTCTCAAATTAAATACAACTTTCTCCGACGTCTGATTAACGTCTTTGGTGTAACGCTGAATGCATGTTGGAAAATCGAGGTTGGATAGGGGTGACAAAATCAACGTTGTATACATGTTGGACTCTAAAACAACCTCCTGAAGTTACTGGAATCCATAAAATGTCACTTCGACAGTAGATCAAAAGTTGAACCTTTTCGCTATCGAGTGGCGAAAATTGTACTCGAAATTGCTGTATCTTTAACTGTTTTTGAGATAATGGTCAACTTCTAGTTTTTGGACAAGTACCTCTTACGTAACGCCATTTAGGCTCATAAGGTAAACAATAAACTCAGAATCGCTCTTCTCTAACCGTTTTTTGAGATAAATGTTAACTTCCGGATTTTTACATTGACCATGGCCGAAGAGGTCAAGGTCACCGAGGTACTTTTTACATAACGTGTTTTAGACCCAAAACGTCAAAAAGGCTCAAAATTGCTTTATCTACAACCAATTTCTATATAATGATCAACTTCACGTTTTGGACCTTAACCATGACTGAGGAGGTCAATTTCACCGAGGTAGCTCTTAAATGACGTCTTTTAGGCCCAAGGTGTCGAAAATGTGCTCAAAATCGCTATATCTCTAACCATTTCGAGATAATAATTAACTTCCGGTTGTTGACCTTGACCTTGGCCGAGGTGGTCAAGACCACTGAGGTGCCTCCTATGTAAGGTCTTCTAGACCAAAAGGGTCTAAAATAAGCTCAAAAAAGCTCAAAATCCATAACCGTTTTTTGAGATAATGGTCAGTCGTTCTCTAAGGTCAAGGTAAAAAACTGCGTATTTCACAACGTCTCTTCATCCTTTATCAATGAGCCAAATTTCATCTTCCTACGTGAAATAGCGTAAATTAAATCCATATCAATGTTTACGTTGTAACACTAACGTGCATGTTTTTTGTTTGTAGGGTTGCTGGTGATCATTGGCGGTTCTATTGCTATGTGCGCTAGCTGTGTGATCTGTAGCATAGGAATTATATTATTGATGAAGTAAGTATGGTTTTAACAGCTTGATCATGTTACAATTTAGTGTATTTTTTTTGTATTTTAAATGCCCAAAAAAAAAAAAAAATAAATTGTAACATGACCAAGCTTGTATTTAATGTCCGGTTGTTTTCTTTACTCGCAGACTATAGGTCCTGTAAGTTTTGTGAATCACAATGTGTAATAGTCAAATTTGTCAGACATCCGTCAACCAAACGGAAAGAGGAAATGCAACAATTGTAACTGGCAAATGGTGGAATCACCTGCTGTGGCTCTGGGTCTTCGATCTTCTCATTAGAAGGGGCTCTTAGACAATTTGCTCATGTGCCAGCTGTATTGGGGGTTGATGCATCTAGGCTTTGCTTAACAGAATCGTTGTAGGACTATATTGTGGTTTGTGTGACCAGTGACTTGTTCAGGAGTGTTAAAGTTAAATCACTTGTCGCAAGCAGCCGCGATATCGATCTGCTATATCTTGGTTGCTCACTGATACTCCTCTAATACCCATACGGCAGATGGACAAATGGCAGAGAGGGGTGGGCGATTTCTTGACTAGAATTTATTTTTTAATTTCTAAAGCATGGTATTTTGTGTTTTGTTTTGTTAATTTGTGTAGGGCACCACAATGACGTTGTTGCTACTTTTTAATTCTATTCCTAAACGCGTGATTTTAATACTAAACACTGCTGTTTGGTTGTCAAATGGCTGACTCTTGATTCATAATTCCAGCGTGACAATAAAATTAAAAGTTAAGGAAACAGTTTCAACAGCGCTTCGTCGCACAGGGTAGAGCACTAGGCTCAGGATATAAAGGTCTGGAGTTCACCAAGGCCACACAGCTTTCGAGAAAAGTTAATGTACGACACATGATAATTTCAAATTCTTAGACTGCTGTGAAATTTTCGTAATTTATTTCTTCCCGTTCGTGAAAGGAAGTGACAAGTTTTCACTCCACTGTATCTGGAGGTGGTATATGTTTAATACTGTAAGTGAACCTATCCTGGATGAGATTTATTCCTTGTTCTTAAGCAAAGAAAAACACCCTAACTACGATATAAAACCAGAGGTTGCATTTTTTTTTGAATAAAATGAAGTTTCATTATTTTTATTTAGAACAGTTGCGGATGTATATATTTTATGGCACGGTGACTGTCTAATTAAAAGAAAGCGAAATTTTTCTCTTTGTTGTGATTGGTTGAAACAATCTTTTAAACTCAGCCTGTGATTGGCAAACTTTCGGCACCCTACATTCTCGACGGCGAGCACGGACGATGTCCATCCCAGGCATCCTGTCGCCATTTCGCCAAGCCTCTGTATGTCGGGCTTTCTGCTCATTGGCCAAGTGCCTACCCTCGAATGAGATGCTGCTAAATATACATATAATTCACCTCTTTTCACGCTTTATTCATCAGTTGAAGCCATGCAGTTGATGGAACAGCGACATCACGTTGTTTTAAAGGCCAAAATTTTGATACAGCCTTGCCCGACCCTTCCCCAACTTCCCCTTTGCCCAATTAATGTCGTCTGAGTTATATCGTTATGTTTCTGTTGCACGCTGCCCCACCTCCCCCACCCCCTCCCCCTCTTATGGCATAAGTCACACCCTTGCAACACATTGTTTACCAAAGTTTTGCCGTTTCAAACCTCAACGGTTGAAAAGTGAGAAGCTTGAGACCATAACTAGATTAATATTTGACAAAGGTCCCCACATACTATTATGAGAAAAAACGCGATTATCACATCCCCACCTTTAAACAACACACCTTAAAACTTTATTCGTCAAAAGAAACAAGCTGAGTGACCCAACATTTGTTCTCAGTTAACAGGTGTATTAGTTTTGAAAATTAATAAGTAAGTTATGATTATTCATTTTCTAAGTGATTTGTACAATAAGAAAAGATTATGCGGGGTTCAAAATAAATAATAAAAGATCGACACTCTTTAACCAGCTATGTAAAATATTTGTCTTACAATACATAAAATAGGTTATTACTTATTTAACTAATGTCGTTCAATACTTCAAATTGATTTATGATCTTTTGGAGGTCCTGTTAATGAAATGTGCCGTTAAGTCATTACGCGGTACACATAGTACTTTTGTTTTACGTCAAAATTGCTAACTCAAAATTCAAAGAACTTTTCTGCATCGATTATACTAGTCGAGTTTAAAATCTTCATTGAGCTTAAAGTGAGATCATTCAAATGTACTTCGCATATCTGTTTCACCCTGGCCTTGCGACATGTAATTTTGGCTGTCATTTCTGCAGTCAATAACATTATAATGTTTTTGTGTGTAAGACCCCAAAACAACAAAATGCGAAACAGAGCTGAACATTTTATAAGTTAGAAATTGGTCGACAGTCATATAGACCTCAGTTACACTTGGAAAACATCACAATGTTTCCAAACAAGTCGTCATTTTGGATACTCTATGTAACGCATGTTTATTTCATTACAGGGATAGAGGCCGGTCGCCTGGTTCCAAAAATAAAGCACCTGCTGCAGAATCCAGAGGTCTTTTAAATAAGCGTGCCTCTAACCTCGACACTTCCACATCACAGCAAATGCAAACTTCCACTTGTTCCAGCTACTTACATCCCACAACTGAAGAGTTAGCGAAATCACAAATACACCCTAGAAGGTCAGCAGCCACGAACAGTATTATTTTTCACGACATGCATTCCTCTGCTTGCTCTGGTTACGAATATCCTGATGAAGGTTTTTCCCATTTGAACCAATCGCCGAGGCACTCAATTCAGCGTCATCATAGAAACAGTTCGGCACCACAGCAGTTCACTTTGCCGGCTATGCAGCGGTCAGTTTGCTCGGGCTACGAGGAGCCCGTCGGGGATAACATAAGTCGCTCTTCCAGCCGAGTTCAGGTCTTCGTACGAGCACCGCATGCACTTGACAGAAGGAGTCACACGCTGATGAACACGTCCATTTGTTCTGGCTATGAAGTTCCACAAGATGACAAAGCTATAATATATTTACAGAGGATGCCTGGGGATGGAGGAGAGGCGACGCATACCCCTCAGTTTGAATAAAGTACTTGGGGGCATACCCCTCAGTTTGAATAAAGTACTTGGGGGCGGGGGGGGGGGGGATTTGTCACATCCTTTGAATTTAGCCGGACTTGTCTGCTTCACGTTACTCTTCTGTTTGTTGTTGTGGTGGATAGAAATGTCTGGATCACTTCCGACTCTTCGAAAAGCTGGACATTGATACCATTGTCAGAGAGCTTTCATACGGCCATAGAGAGATGTCATTTATGTGAAGCCTCAAAAGAGCGTAATGAGCTTCCAAAGAAAGTAATCAGCCTCAAAAATGAGGAATCAGTAATCAGTTTCTAAGTGAGATGTCACACACATTTAACATGGAAAGAGGTATTAAACGCACTCAGCCTCACAGAAGGGTTGCCACACACATCCAGCCTAGACAAGTACTTTTGCACTTTCACCAAATACTGACAGTTCGAAGCTCAAGAACAACTAGTCACAAGAAACACTTTGTCGAACTTAGCAATTTCTTAATAGGTGATTTTTTTTAATTCAGAGACGGAGGAGTATTTTTGTTTTTCCGCAAAAATTTACAAAATACATTTTTATGGATTTGCACGCACGCACTATTTCGCACTTTAAAGTCACTGTTGTAGTGTATTAGTTGGTAAATTAGCTACACGTGTCTCTGAAAATAATTTTCAGCCACACACTTGTTTACAAGTCAAGTTCCACAAGTTCATTTTCGGTCCCCATAATTCGCTGACTTTCAGCACGATTCCACCGAGGAATTCCGCAACAGTTTACCGGCTTTCTGTGCGATCTCTGCAGAGCGTCACCAGGCGTTACTGCAGTCTGTGGCATTCGCGGCGTACGCTGTTTTTTCGGCTTATGTCATTGTAAAGTAGACATATACACATCTATTCTGACGAAAAATCATAAAAAAGATGAAAAATAACGTCTTGGATTGGGTTAAAATCGCGACAGAATCCGAAAAATCGTCCTCAAGCCGGGTTAATTTCGACACAAACTTCTAATCTCCTGTATCTAATACAGCATTTTCAGATTTGTTACAATTTAGTTTTTTTTTATGTTTGCAAGTCAACGGTTCAGCTGATCTGTATATTTACCAACAGATGTTTTTATATGTTTTTTTCATCGTTAACTATGTGGATTTATTCTGCGATGATGCATGGGTTCCACATGTTTTCTGACCCGTGCGATTAGTGACGGGCGACACCGCAAAACTTCTTACATATGGAGTAACATTTTCACCTTTAGTAGGGAATTACTGAGATCAAGAATTAATTTTAGATCTCCAAAATTGATTTTTTGATATCAACAATTAATTTGTGATAAAAAATCATATTTTGATATCAAGAATTAATTTTTACTGTCTGTAATTATATTTTTGATATTTCTAAATTTATTTTTGATCTCAAAAAATAATTTTTGATATCAACGAATATTTAGAGATATCAAAAATATTTATTGATATCAAAATGATTTAATGATCTGTGAAATTGACTGTTAGAGACACAAAATTCAGTTCTTGACAGCAAAAAAATGAAAAATTTCATAGCAAAATATCAGTTTTGAGCTCAAAAATTTATTTTCCGCATCGAGAATTTATTTCAGATTTCATTATTTCAAAATGAAACTTTTTAAATTTATATTTTGAAATAAACAAATAATTTTTCATCTCAAAAATAAATTTTTGATATCAAAGTATCAGTTTATTTTATATAAAAAATTAAGAAGCACACATCTGCGAATAAAATAATGACGTACCCTTGTATACGGAATCTTTCTTGTATTTTTTACTTTAGAAAAAAGAAACAATTATTTAGCTCAAAAACTGTGTTTTTATTATTGATATCAATAATTCAAGAGCAGGGGTATGATGTATCTTTGAACCCCTCCCCCCCCCCCGTCAGCATCCAGAATCCCCAAAGGGGTTCTGAATGCTGTTGGTATAAATGGTAGAGAGAAACTTATAATACCTGCATATATGTCGTCCTGACGATGTGTGCGCGCTTTGAAAACATAGAGTTTCGTTATAAAAAACATGTTGGTTTTATGATTTACAAGCATTTTTGTCGTCGTTGTGACATTGTGTGTTCACTCTATGAATGTTATGTAGTTCTGATTATTTTGCAGTTCTAGATCCCTCCCTCGGGACGAAAATAGTTGTAGGTTTCAGACCATTCTGATCATTTTTCGTTTGCAAACCCCCACCCGCTTGGCTATATAAGGGATTGGCTTTAGACATGATAACTTTAAAAGCGCACTGACTTCGTCCTTAATGGAGGATCAAGATTTCAACTAAGGTAAAAATTAGCAGCATCCGGAAAGCAGTGAATGCCCTATATGGTTAGCTGAACAGTTATTTAAAGAGACGAGGCCTACGGTACCTACTGAACCTAAGACACCTACGGAAACTACGGTGCCTACGTCACTTACAACACTTATAACATCTACGGCACAAAAGAAGCGAAAAGAAGAAGAGCAGACAAAAGAACAGTGTGAAACCTGAAGAAGAGCAGCAGAAGAAAACTTCTGATGATAAAAGTAATAGCTAATTTCCTTTGATAAGACTTTTCAAATAACTGTTTGAAAAACTTGCAAAATATTATGAAAAGACATTTGTTATATGTTATGTGGGAAAGTAAAGACATAGGTAAAACATTAAGAAGAAACAATTTCTCATAACAAATATCTAATTGTATTTACTAAGACTTTTTAAAATAAGTGTTTGAGAAATATTTAAGTAAAAAAAAAGACATTTATAATGTATCTATTTTGTTTTAACCCTTTGCTGTTATAATTTTCAACATTCGCCTCGGCAAAGAGTTGTACAAACTTTTAATAAACACTAATGTGATTCCTTGCCATACATCGCGAACTTCAGCGTCCAGGTCTTCTACATTTTTCAATCGGATCAATCGCTTACTTAACTTATTTTTCACATATGACCAACAGTTTTCAATAATATTAGCATCAAGAGATTGAGCAGGCCAAATAATTCCGGGTATAGCGTTTTCGTGTTTATAATTTTGAACTGATCTCGAGCGATGAACCGTGCGTTGTCGTTCTGAAAAATCAAGTTATTTTCTGGGAAATGCCGAGCAACGACAGGCCAAAGGTTATTGTCAATAATTTCTATATATTTTTCTGCATTTATGTTTCCATTAACAACGGCAAGAGTACCGACACCGTGAAAAGAAATACACCCCACATCATGATACTCATCCTTGGTTTGAAGCCTTCGCACTAACAGAACGGCATCCATTCTTCACCAAGCTTTCTCCAAACATAAACTCTATTATTTTCACCAATGACTACTCTTTATATTCATCAGAGAATATCACTTTTCTTCACTGTCCGTGGACTGTCCAATATCGCTTTCCCCTGGCCCATGATAAACGCCTTTTTCTATTAAAGTCTGTAACTCAAATGTTCCTCCTAACAACTCTTCTGTGATACATATTTTTGTGTAAATATCTCTGAATTGTTCGTGTAGATAAACGACGGTGACTACTTTGGTTAAGTCCACCGGCAATTTCTCCAACCGGTAGTGATCTATTTATTTTCACCAGCCTTAATAATTTTCGTTCACCTCTGATATCAAGTTTTTTCTTCCTTCCAGTTCTTTTCTTATTTTCTGTATTTCCTCTTTGTTTAAACCTATTTAACACTGCATACACTGAACACATATTAAATTTTTAATCATTAGCAATTTTTGAGCACGTTTCACCGATGAAATATTTCCAAATGATTATTTCTTTAACCTGTGTTGTTAAATCTTTTGATTTCCCCATAGCACTAAAAATGAAAATGAATCTGACTTGCAACAAGAAATGCGACAGCAGTATCATACAACATTTCACACATAAATTACACAATGGCATGAAAAGGTACACTAATATTAAAGCTCAATTAAAAAAAATGGTGACGAACAAAGAAGAGAGCCTGACTGGACGTATGGATACAAGTTTTATCAGCACCCAGACGCTTAAAGCGTCTAATCGAATGGACATTGACAAGGATTTACCAATTGCATGCAAGGATCTGTTCCAGAGTTTGATGAACATGGGCGTCAAGGATCTGGATCAGTGCTGGATAAAATTCCTCAGACTACAGTCCATACAGCGTCATTAGATCCCTTGTTAGCTTCCAGCTGCATTGAGTGGCCAAAGAGAATAAAGCATGAACGTTAAGAACACAGACAACAAGTGTTTCCTATGGTCTGTATTGCCTCATCATCAGATGCATGACCATACAAACCGATGCACGACCGTTTGAACATGAGTTGAACGTAAATTTGAAAGGTGAATGACATGTCCATCAGTGTCTTCGGCTGGGAAGATTGTGATACCCATCCACATCAGTCGACATCGGTAGCACTCAGGTCGAACTACTACTCATCAGCGACGACATTTAACACATACTTCTAACAAAGGGTATATATCCTTATGACTATTTTGATGAATTCTACAAGTGTGCATAAACGAAGCTTCCACAGCAAGAACACCTTTACAGTCAACTGACTGAAGAACTTTGGAGAGTAGCATGAGCTTTACCTCAAAACAGATGTGTTAATAATAGCAGATGTGTTTGAAAAGTTTCGAAACGTTTGTCTCCGCAAGTATGAATTAGATACCACCAGATTTCATATGGGATGCTATGCTGAAAAATACCAAGATTTAGCTGGAACTGATTGATGATATAGGCATATATTAAATGGTGGAACAAGGTGTGCGAGGAGACATTTCAGTCATTACACACTAGTATGCGAAATCCAGTAACCCCCATATTCCAGGATATGATTGAACCAAACTTTCCAACCACATCATGTACTTGGACGCCAGTAACCTCTATGGCTGGCTATGCCTGAATGTGAGTTTGCACGGATGGATCCAGAATCTCTAGACTATGTGAAAGTCGGTGAATATGCTGGAACATGATACGTTTTAGAGGTGGATCTTGAATACACTGATGAAATCAATGATCTACTTAGTGACTATCAAGTGGCTCATGAGGAGAAAACTGTTCGAATCAGTTCGAGTACGGTCAGACGTTGAGAAAGCTGTTGGGAATGAAATTTTAACGTACTGAAAAGTTGATTCTCAATCTACACAACAAGGAAAAGAACGCTGTACATTACGGAAATTTGCAGCAGTGCATATCTCTTGGACTAAAAGTGACAAAGGTGCATCGCGTCATCATATTCCAGCAGAACAAGTGGTTAGTACAACCATGAAAAATGTGAGCAAACGATCCAATATAGAATTGTTTCACAATGCCAAGCGTTTCAAGAAGGTAGTGGCCAAGCCAACCTTTCAGAAATTCAAAATTTTCAATGAGGATTTGATAACTGCACACTGCCTCTGATTTTATCTTATTTTGGACAAGCCCATTTAGTTTGGGTTCACTATTCTGGAGCTTAGCAAGTCCGTTACGTTCCATTTCCAGTATAATTACATGAAGAAGAAGTATATAGAGGCGTAAATACTCTTCAATGACACAGACAGCTTGTGCTATGACATCACCACTAACAACATTTACAAAGATATGCAAGAGGATGCTCATCTTTTTGATAAAAATGATTATCCAAAGAAGCATTTCCTACAAATTCATTGGAAAGTGATGGGAAAAGGAAGGATGACACGGTAGGGGTTCCTGTGGAGGAGTTTGTGGGACTTAGACCGAAGATGTATAGATTGTTGCATGATGGTGGAAAAGTGAAACGTACAGCCAAGGGCATTACGCGCGCCTGTCAGAGGCGAATGGAACATGCTCAATACAAGGACAGTTTATTCAAGGAAGAGCTAACCTTTACCATGGGCAACATCATGAACTTACAGTCATGAACCTTATTCGGAGAAGATTGTGAAGCACGTCCTATCCCCATTTCATGACAAGCGCTATGTCTTGAATCACCCTTATATCACGTTAGCTCATGATCATTACAAGAGTATGAAAGGTGCCTCCTTCTAAACACAGTAATCATTTCACCTCTGATGGTGAAACAGTGAACATGTCTGAAGTCACTTCTGAAACTGCATCTGAAAGACTGGCTGAAGAATCTAAGATGAGAAGTGTGAAGCACACGTGCAAGCTTGTAAAGCCTAAAGGCAAGCCCAAGACTGAAGGCCCTAATGACAAAGGTAAAAGCGTTCAAAGGCTCAAAGACTGAACCTTGGACCAGATAAGATGGCTGAAAAGACTGAAGAAACCTTACAATTCAGAAAAGAAGATGATGTCTCTTGACGATTTGCTCATTATTATACCCAATCATGGAAATAAATATGTAAAAGTAGGCAAGTACGAGTAGCAAATCTTTACCAACCTTCGTGAATATATCACAGCTGCGACGTTTAGCAAACAAGTGAACATTTGTCATCATGAACTCAAACGTAAAACTTTCCATGGATCACTTGGGTGAATTGATTATTATGGAACTTATCTGTTATTGTGGAACTTACATCATACTATCTCCTGAAGTTCGAGCCGTGGTGAAGGATCCTTTTGAATCTTTACCAATACCAGGATTTAATCTACAAGTGTCAGAAGAACTTAGCGAGAAAATCATTGAACGTGACGGTGAACGTTGCATACTGTTTCAACAATATGACGAGCTTACCGAACGGAACGACTTCGCCCCGCTCAGTGCAGAACATTGGAGATTCGTTTTATGATGCTTGGCACAAAACAATTTATGTAAGTATCAACAAAAACTGAAACATCACAACTCAATTGCATTTACTGAAAATGAAACTAGTTACATTTAGCTTCAAAGAAACTTAACTACTTCACACTTAGCAAAGTAAATTAAACTTTAAAAAATCTTCACTACATTACATTACAAATGTAAAACTTTTTTTGAAACAAGCTGCAACAAATTGCAACTTTATTTTAATAGAATAAAGGTTTGTAATGTTTATAGATAAAGTCTTTCACCACAAAATCTGATCTCGAGCTCTATGCAGTATGTAATACACACAATAGAAACCACATAGGGGCTGCTGTAATGTTACTGAATTATACTCATACTCTCCATTGAAAGTTTTTTCTAAACGCTCATCTACAGGTAAAAGTCAAAATGTTCTACACCCTGATTGAAATACACGCAACTAAATGTTTGCCAGGCTCATCATGATCATCGGTGTTGATGACATAGGCTCCTTGCTCTAATGTTGGTAGTTGATCCATAGGAAACACTCCATAGAATAAGTCTTTTGACATAACATCATGCGTCAATGTGGCATCTCTCTGCTTCGTGTTCGTGATGGATAATCAAACTGAATACTGCAATTCGCCTTATATTCCAATGGTGTTGTCAAATTAGTATAGACTATAAAATTGACTGTATTTTGCAAGGCATTGACAAAATTTATCTCCAACCTAGGTTTCCGTGCTTGATAAGGACGTAATGATCATCACCATCACGATCAGTCGAAAGAAAATAAGGCGTATCCTATGGGCCAATCTTCCCTTTTCAAGATAGAGCTCTTCTCGCCATTCAATTTATCAAAAAATTTGTAGAGTGTTTCAAAAGCGTCAAGATATTTTCCTTCAGCAATGGTAAACTTGAGAGGTTTGAATAGTTCTGGTTTACCATCAGTGTAAAGTTGTAAGAAGTTGATATTAAAATGCTCAAAGGTGTAACGATTTCTTGTCACTGGTCCTGAAAGGCCTTCAGTATGAAATATTCCAATAACAACACCCTTTGGTAATTGCCCTAAAAGGGTGTTGTCTTTCACAACGTATTGGAATCCGTGAGGGATAGCTAAATTTTAACAGTCTTTCCTGGTAATAGGGAACTTGGCAGGGGTTTTCGTCAATGCATCTGCATAACCTAGCTTAATCCCTGGACTGGCTCTCAGTTTGCGCACGGTCTTTAACTTCTATCTTATAGGCATTATTCTCAGATAACAACAGCATTCATCTTTCTGCCTGTGTGAACGTAATTTCATGCTCATGCCATTGGGAAGAGTTTACTCAAACAGACCAGTTTTCAAGCCACCTGCAAACATCACCTCATGGCTCTGGCGAGTATGCAGATAATGGAGATGCAAGCCATTATTTCGTGCTTTAGCTACAAGAGTGCCATTAGCACCTATATGGAAGCCGTTTATAAATTTTTCATGATTAAGAGTTTTCACCAAATGAGAATTCATAGCTCCAGCAGTTTCTTTATACATGAGACGCATGAACCATTCAGAATTGAGACTTTCTTCAGAATCATGGATGAGGTGGGAAATGATACTGGTATAGCCATGGGTGTTGTTGCTATGTGAAATCAGCCGATCATTTAGAATTAACTCAATATTAGACCATACACCATTAAAACATCATTGACTGGTCCAGTCAGATCATCTGCACCACAAGCTCTACCATCTGTCTTGAAATGTTGTTTGTACTAGTGGGAATGTAGAATTCTTCAAGCGCACGACCTCTAATGGCAGTGAGTGAGTGATAGTCCACATTATGAATTTTTCTACAGCAGTTTGCGTTGGTGGTATGTGAAACCATTCTAATGGAGAGAGACTGTGTTCACAAGAATGATCATGTATAAGTGACATTTTTATTTCCGAAATATATCTTTTTATGTTGCTCCTTCCACTTTCGTTCGCCTTCTGAAAACTTAAAAACTTAAAAAAACCATTTTTCACATCTGCTTTATGTTCAGCTGTACACGTTTCAGTATAACATTGATCTGGTTTAAATCCTAAAATTTCAGCTTATCCAGTAGTAAAGGAAACTTCAAAGCCACCTTTCACAAAAAGAAAAATTTGAAGTCTAATTCTTTAATACTTATCCGGATATGTTGTTCACGTTCATTTGCATTATATTTAGTTGTAAAAGCGTTGTCCACTTCTTCATTCACTGCACAATTACACAATTCACTTATTGTTCTATAGTAGAACCAGCCTCGGGGGCCTAGTGGTTAGAGTGTCCGCCTCGAGATAGGGAGATCGTGGTCGAGTCATACCTAAGACTTTAAAATTGGGACTCCTCCTCGCTACCCTGTGAGGCACTCCACAAGTAAGGGTTAGAAAAAGGGTTGGAATTCCCCATTTCAGTATAATGTGGCAGGGGATCCCGATATTACTATAGCAGTTGAAAGGATTATAAAGAACAATGCAATACAATACAAATCTATAGTAGCCATATGGAATGGTTACTTGTTCAAAACATTTGCATCTGGTTGTCGATAGTGCATGCAATAATCCAATTATTTTCCCATAGTACTCCATGTATGTGGATACTGAGTTTCAGCTAAAGCCACTTCATGCTTTCCTTTCCAGTATTATGTACGAGGCATACGAATTTGATAAATAGAAGCCGTATTCTTAGGATAATAGTCCATGCTAGCGTTGCTAGGCAAAGCGATGTAGAAACCTGTAGTGTCAATCATGAGTAAATCGTATATGCACATTTGAGGTTTGGATGCAAGTGTACTTGTTCTACATCTCCTTCACAACAGGCACAAATAAACCTGCTTTTAACACGAAAAGTTTCACTTCCTTTACAGCAACACTTTAGAAATTTTCCCATCCTTCTGGAAACTGCTTTTGTTGACGCTGATTTATCTGATTTGTAGCATCCTTACGTGTTATCTTAAAGACAGTTTTTGGAGTATTAACATCCAAAATTTCTTGAATAAACCGCTTCCAACCCAGTGGCACTGGGCATTCCTTTCTTCTTGTAGCAACCAATGCTTCTTTCAATAAATCAACTGTGTTGGAATTTTCCATCACATATCCAGTTTTTTAAACAAATTCATGCTTCTCTGTCCAACTTGTACCATGCTTCTTAAGTTCTGTCAGAATGAAAGTCATTTTAGCATGATATATGGGTTGGAAATGGTTCAGGAGCGTTTGTTTTTCAACAGAGTCATACTTTTCTGATTTTTGTGACATTCGTAAGTAGCGGAGACACAAATTATGAATTTCTGTAGCAGTTTCACGATTTCGTTTCTCTTTCAACAGTTGATTCACTTTAGCTTTAATACCATCATTTGAAGGTGGGCTTGCTAATAATTTTCTATATTCTGATTCAGGAATCAGTACCATTTTTAATGCATGCTTCATTTTAATAGTAATTGAGCTAATAATGTAATTCAAGCACGGGTTCCACAAATACCCCTTTTTGGTTTATTAACTTCTTTTAACTGTTGAGGAAAATTTTTTGACAGCTGCAGAATGGTTTGTTGTTCACGTTTTAGTTTTTATACATATGTGACTTCAATGGTAAGTGCCCATGCAATATATTAAAGAATATTTCAAACAAACTACCTGAAACCAGACGTGTAAACGAATGCTTCATGGCGTTTGAATATCAGATTCCTTTACCCGACTATATATTAAACTTATTTGGCCTTCCTAACTACTTGACAAATAATTCTTTAACACCTGGTCTTTGTCCTGTGTACAAAACTTTGTTTGTAACAGTTTGGAATTCTTCTTCATAGAAATGACCATCAATATCTTCGTCCAAGAAATCTTTGACAGGAAACAAGTGTATTCCTTGCTTCTTACAACGATGTGTGAAAATGGACACCTCTTGTGTCCACTTTATATAATAATCCCTTCGAAAGACATATTTTATGTGTGAAATGCGAACATGCTGACCAAAGTTGAACTTGAAGGGTTTTGGTAAATTTCAATTTACAAATATACATGTGTTTCCATACTTTGGATTCAATTATCTTTGCAATTTATACCAGTGCATAACCATGGGATCCATAAAGTCTATGATTATAATTGTAGACTAAGTCTTGTAAGACATCTGTATACCGATATGTTTGCCGATGTAGAAAATAGCGATACATCACTCTTTCGAGAGCACACATGACTCTTTCAACAAAGTTGGCTTTTGTCTCATTCTTGGTAGTATATGCATCACTGTCTTCTTTCTGTAGAAATAACTTTACCCATCTGTTCTTAAATTCTGTTCCATTATATGACCTCAGTTTTTAACTCTTCCTCTTGTTGTTTCTTGAAAAATTTTTTTGGAAGGCTTAAATGACACTAGTAAGAGTTTTGTTTGGAATAGATTGTACCCACAAGTGTTTGGAAAAGACATCAGTGATGATCACAAGAAAGTGATTATCTTCATTGTGTTCTGCAATGTTAGTTACATCTGCCAAGTCCACATACCACATATCATCAATACTACAATTTTTCACTTTGGAATATCTCACGGGATGCTTGTTTTGTTTCAGTATCTTGTGAAAACTATTGGGCTCTGCAAATGCTCCAGCGATTGCAGTTTGAAGTACGCATTGGTCAAATAGTCTTTCCACGTTGCCATCTTAGCTCGAAATGAACCCAGTCACATAACACACTTTTAATTCACGTGCAAATATGAATAGCTTAACTATTTTTTAACAATTCAAAGACAAACTAAAAACAAAATGAGTAGCAGTTAAGAGATAATGTTGTACACTGTAGCCTCAATATACATGCATAGAAAATTTAATGTTCTTCAAACATTTTGCAACTGTCTATACTCACTCGTCTATTATTGAAAATGACAAGCGCTGATATATCCGTTGACATTGAAACATAATCATGACAATACAAACTAATTCTAGAAGCCACAGCCATCATGAGGTCAGCTGCCTATATCGTATTGGCACTCATAAATCCTGAATCAATGCCATACGTATTCCTTGGTAAATTTAGCTCTTCACATTCACTCAAAAAGATTCGATGAAACGAGCTCTTTGAATTGTCCTTCCAACTAATTCCCAGTGCTTGTGCATATTCTTCACTTCCGGTACCCGGTTAGATTCAAAATAAAGACGCTTTGAAAACAATGCAGAGTCAATATAGGTCACTATGAAGACATCATCCAATGTCTACGTCTGCGAAGAAAGAGTTAAGATGCTTCCATTGTTGACATGTTTCACTTTTCTTCTTTCTGTAAACTTTTAGTTTCTTTTTCATCACAGTAATCCCTTAAATAATTCACCACGCTATAGTACATTCCTAAATCATTGCGGGCAGAGTGAAGCGCAGAATCAAAGTCATAGTTTTCTGCATCTTCTATTCCATCTTTGTAACACTCTCCAATAAACCTTGTATGTAGTTCAATCACATCGAGACGGTAGCGATGTCTTGAAAAGAAACTAATTGGAGAAGTTGATATTCTGCACTTCCATAGCAAGCAAGTTTAGCAATCGTAAAGTCAACATAGGCCCTTTTAAAGCATAAATCCATTTTTGTCTTGATTGTTCAACGTGTTGACAGCAAATTCATTTCTACTTCACCTCACAGACTTTAAGTGGTTCACACTTGCCGCAAAAGTTGCCAGGGTCACAAAGCTTTCAGTCATATCTGTAGCAATGGCAATCATCATACTGCTAAAAACCTTCTTCACTACAATAAGTGCAAATGGCTTCAAGTTGGTTTTCTGATGTAGCATTATTCAAATAAACCTCAGCTACCTTCTCCTCTGACAGTCTGGATTTGCTTATCCGTTTTTTCTTGGCCATCTTCACATCATGGCATTTCGTACAGGTTTCATTAATCAAAGGACTGGAAGATGATGTTGTCACATCAAATAACATACGGTTTATTTGTCGTATTGTCTCCAGCAAAGTTGCCCATTCCTCATCATCGAAGTTGATGTGGCAGGATTAGTCTATCTCTTCAAAGTGAGAGACTCGCGCAAAGTTAAAATAGCGTATGTCGTTGTAGGCAATCACTTTTAGGCTTGAATTTTGTTAAGAACAGCTTATAGCCGTTGTTGCACAGCTTCTCCAAGTTGCCATTCATTTTCTTCCAGAGGCATGCAGATAATGCAGCGCATCTTTCATTTCTTATGGTTCTGATAAAATCTGTCCATTTTCAACCGTCACGGTTAAGGTAGTGCTGATCTTGAAGTTATTCTCCATTTCTTGTCCATCCATTTCAGTGAAAAGAAGTCCTGCTGAGCAATTAGCTGAAAATTGGTTGAAATCGGTTCAGTTGTTGTGAAGTGAGGCTGTGTTAAAGTTGTCATGTCTAAGGTCACTCCATTTTACACTATTTAGCCAAGGGGGGGGGGGGGGGGTTGGAGTGATATACAAATGAAAAATGATCAGAATGGTCTGAAACGTAAAACTATGCAAAGCTCGCCCCAAGAGTGAAAAAATGCTTGCGAAGCACAAAACCGCGTGACGAAACTCTATGACGAAAACGCAGTGATGTTTTCAGAGCGCGCACACATAATCACAACGACAACGACGACAAAAAAAAAGAAAAAACTGCTTGCGAAGAATAAAATGCTCTTTTATAACGAAACTCTATGACGTTTTAGAGCGCGTATACATCGTCACGACGACATATATGCGTGCAATGAGGTTTCCTCTATCACTTACACCAATACCATCCACAACCCCCATGGAATTCTCGATGCTGGTGTTGGAGGGGGATGGGGGAGATTATGTCCAGAACCAACAATGAACATAATTGTTCGTCACCTTGTACGAGTTCGCGTTGGACACCGCGTGTGTTCTATATTAGGTCGTTGTATTTTAATACTTGACGACGTAATTGTCACGTCATGAGTGACTGTATCCATAGTAAAATCAATGCAGATTACGTTCTTATAAGTATTGTGACAAGTTGTTTTGATTTTACATGTAAAATTTTAGCATATAAAGATGGCTTCCGGTAGGAAGGAATATGGGAGTGAACTGAAACAAAAAATTGTGGAAAGTTATAACGCAACAGAAATACTTCAGAATTGGCAAGAATTTTTAACATACCTAGGACTACAATTTGTAGTATTTTGAAAAAATTTGAAAAAGAAAAAGGTGTTGAAAATCGTACTGGTAGAGGAAGGAAAAAATTATTTACTGAAAGAGACAAAAATCAACTTTCCCGGATCATTAAAGCAAATAGAAGACAAACTTTGGTGGACATAACTTTAAGGAAGAACTAGAACCTTATCTCGCTAGCGAAATGTTAAACACTTGACAAAAATTAAAACGCAAAAATACTTCCTTCAATGGGTTATTTCTTCAATAATATATTGCAAACAACACAGCTTGAATACATCTTATAAGCCGAGTAGTGTTAAGGTTTTATTGACTGAGCAATCATACGCCGTGTTATCTATTTACGCAGTGAGAGCTCGCACAAAGCTCAGCAACTGCGTTATATGACGTACGTTAAATGCTCTGCATTTACTTGCAAAAAATACACTCTTTTTACATGGCGTTTTAACAAAGAAAACGAAATCGAAGACGAAAATAAAAAGTGACATGCACACGTTCAGATCAAGCTCTTCATAAGTCCCAAGTTTCATGGTCATAGGGCCCATAGTGTCGGAGAAGAAGACACAAAAATCGGAAAAAGTGTCAAGAAGAAAGAAAAGGACGAACGGCTACTCGCACAAATTCATATAACCCTTGCAAGCCAAAGGCTTGCCAAGTGTTAAAAATCACACAAATTTTGTACTAGAACTATCAGAAGAAATATTACTAGTTTAGGGTATCAACGGAGGTCCAGCAAAAATAATGCTCAGTTACAGATGGCAACAAAGAAAAAAGAATTAAATGGTGCAAAGAAATAAAACATTGGTCAGTTGCGGGACAGTGGAAAAATTGGAGTTTTAGCGATGAAAGTCAAATAGTTTTGGTAAGTGATAACCGCATTTATGTTTGGAAAAAGGGCGACGAAAAGTACAACCCCCAACTCGTGTGCCCTGCACCTCGTCACAGAATTAGTTTAATGGTCTTGGGATGTATTACCCATCAAGGGATAGGAGTAATTACCAAAGTTTAAGGTACACTAAACGATCAAAAATACATAGATATACTAGACGAAAACATTTGGCCTGTAATTGCACAGCATTTCCCTCAAAACAATTATGTATTTATGGATGACAATGCAACGGTTCACAGGGCTCGAATTGTACAAAATTTTGTAATGGAAAACAATATCAATACGACAGAGTGGCCAGCACAATCCCCAGATTTAAATATAATAGAAAATATGTGGTTATATATTAAAAGAAAGCTACAAGAAGCCGTAATTTGAATACACAACCAGACAGAGCTAATGGCTGAAATCAGACACATCTGTGAAAACACACCACAAATCCGAATTCAAAGTTTATACGACATTATTCCCGCTCGTATTTCGGAAGCAATAAAAAAAGAAGGGCAGTTTAACCAAATATTAAGGTAAGACAATTTTCTATTGCATTACCAGAGGATATTGAATTCAGAATGAAAACAATAGCAATGATCCGCCATTTTGTAAATGACGAACAATTATGTCCATTGACTGCACATGCTACCCCTTACTTTCGAGTTTCCATCTCGAAAATTTAACTGACGATTCGCCAAATTATGTATAACTGTGCATCTCCCTTAACATTTTTAAGTTTGATAAATTGATTTTTTACTTCAAAATAAATTTTCCCATGTAAAATTCTTGATATCAATAATTTCTCAATAAATTAAGATTTTTAAAATTTGTAAAATTGGTTTTATGTCCAAAATAAATTTTTGCCAACTAAAATACAATTATTGAGATCACAATATAAATTGATGAGATCTACATTGATTTATTTTGAATTATATTTTGATATCAAAAATTAGCACTAAATGTTAAAGCGGCGTTCCATACTTATGGATGTTTGTCATGAACACTCAGCCTCAGAAGAGGGGTTAATAATTGGCACACTACTTCCGGACATGAAGGCGACGCCCAAAAAGGCGACGCCCATAACGTCCCCGTGTGCAGCCGTGGATATAATTAGTTCACAAGTTTCAATTTTCAACCAAAATCTGAAAATTAATTTTAACAGCTGTATCTAAGAAATGGAGACAATTAGTATTCGGAATTAAAATTAAAACTGTAAACAAAATATAAACCAAGTAGGTAGGGAAACAATTGCACAATTATTTTCCAATAAAATTTCATAATTGCAATAGATGCTAATTCGTGGATTGGTGAGCAAGGGGCATGAATCGACTAAAAGTAAGTATTGTATAAAACCCACCATAAACTAGACCTAATTTCGCTACACGTAGCGAAATGACACCCACTTGCAATGGTACAATCTATCTGGTCAAAGACACATTTTAAAGTCTTTCCACATAATTGTCACCTTCAGAATTATTATCATGAACAACGACATCGAAGTAAATATAATATAATCTCAAATAATCAAATTCAGTTTTCTAACCGTTTTTCAGATAATGGACAACTTCCGTTTTTCAGATAATGGACAACTTCCGGTTTTTGACCTTGACCATGATGGAGGAGAGCAAGGTCACCGAGGTACCTCTTATATAACGTCTTTTAGGCCCAAAGGGTCGAAAACAAGCTCAAAATCGCTCTATCTCTAACCGTTTTCGAGATAATGGTCAACTTCCAGATTTTGACCTTGATCTTGACGGAGGAGGTCAAGGTCACCGAGGTACCTCTTACATAATGACGTTTAGGCCCAAAGGGTCGAAAATAAGCTCAAAATCGCTCTATCTCTAACCGTTTTCGAGATAATGGTCAACTTCCAGATTTTGACCTTGATCTTGACGGAGGAGGTCAAGGTCACCGTGGTACCTCTTATATAACGTCTTTCAGGCCCAAAGGGTCGAAAATAAGCTTAAAATCGCTCTATCTCTAACCGTTTTCGAGATAATGGTCAACTTCCAGATTTTGACCTTGATCTTGACGGAGGAGGTCAAGGTCACCGAGGTACCTCTTACATAATGACGTTTAGGCCCAAAGGGTCGAAAATAAGCTCAAAATCGCTCTATCTCTAACCGTTTTCGAGATAATGGTCAACTTCCAGATTTTGACCTTGATCTTGACGGAGGAGGTCAAGGTCACCGTGGTACCTCTTATATAACGTCTTTCAGGCCCAAAGGGTCGAAAATAAGCTCAGAATCGCTCTATCTCTAACCGTTTTCGAGATAATGGTCAACTTCCAGATTTTGACCTTGATCTTGACGGAGGAGGTCAAGGTCACTGTGGTACCTCTTATGTAGCGTCTTTCAGGCCAAAAGGGTCGAAAATAAGCTTAAAATCGCTCTATCTCTAACCGTTTTCGAGATAATGGTCAACTTCTGGTTTTTGACCTTGACCTTGACGGAGGAGGTCAAGGTCACCGAGGTACCTCTTACATAATGACGTTTAGGCCCAAAGGGTCGAAAATAAGCTCAAAATTACTCTATCTCTAACCATTTTCGAGATAATGGTCAACTTCCGGTTTTTGACCTTGACCTTGACGGAGGAGGTCAAGGTCACCGAGGTACCTCTTATATAACGTCTTTTAGGCCCAAAGGGTCGAAAAAAAGCTCAAAAATCGCTCTATCTCTAACCGTTTTCGAGATAATGGTCAACTTCCAGATTTTGACCTTGATCTTGACGGAGGAGGTCAAGGTCACCGTGGTACCTCTTATATAACGTCTTTTAGGCCCAAAGGGTCGAAAATAAGCTCAGAATCGCTCTATCTCTAACCGTTTTCGAGATAATGGTCAACTTCCAGATTTTGACCTTGATCTTGACGGAGGAGGTCAAGGTCACCGTGGTACCTCTTATGTAGCGTCTTTCAGGCCAAAAGGGTCGAAAATAAGCTTAAAATCGCTCTATCTCTAACCGTTTTCGAGATAATGGTCAACTTCCTGTTTTTGACCTTGACCTTGACGGAGGAGGTCAAGGTCACCGAGGTACCTCTTATATAACGTCTTTTAGGTCCAAAGGGTCGAAATAAGCTCAAAATCGCTCTATCTCTAACCGTTTTCGAGATAATGGTCAACTTCCAGTTTTTGACCTTGACCATGACGGAGGAGGTCAAGGTCACCGAGGTATCTCTTATATAACGTCTTTTAGGCCCAAAGGGTCGAAAATAAGCTCAGAATCGCTCTATCTCTAACCGTTTTCGAGATAATGGTCAACTTCCAGATTTTGACCTTGATCTTGACGGAGGAGGTCAAGGTCACCGTGGTACCTCTTATGTAGCGTCTTTCAGGCCCAAAGGGTCGAAATAAGCTCAAAATCGCTCTATCTCTAACCGTTTTCGAGATAATGGTCAACTTCCGGTTTTTGACCTTGACCTTGACGGAGGAGGTCAAGGTCACCGAGGTACCTCTTATATAACGTCTTTTAGGACCAAAGGGTCGAAATAAGCTCAAAATCGCTCTATCTCTAACCGTTTTCGAGATAATGGTCAACTTCCAGATTTTGACCTTGATCTTGACGGAGGAGGTCAAGGTCACTGTGGTACCTCTTATGTAGCGTCTTTCAGGCCAAAAGGGTCGAAAATAAGCTTAAAATCGCTCTATCTCTAACCGTTTTCGAGATAATGGTCAACTTCTGGTTTTTGACCTTGACCTTGACGGAGGAGGTCAAGGTCACCGAGGTACCTCTTATATAACGTCTTTTAGGCCCAAAGGGTCGAAAAAAAGCTCAAAAATCGCTCTATCTCTAACCGTTTTCGAGATAATGGTCAACTTCTGGTTTTTGACCTTGACCTTGACGGAGGAGGTCAAGGTCACCGAGGTACCTCTTATATAACGTCTTTTAGGCCCAAAGGGTCGAAAAAAAGCTCAAAAATCGCTCTATCTCTAACCGTTTTCGAGATAATGGTCAACTTCCAGATTTTGACCTTGATCTTGACGGAGGAGGTCAAGGTCACCGTGGTACCTCTTATATAACGTCTTTTAGGCCCAAAGGGTCGAAAATAAGCTCAGAATCGCTCTATCTCTAACCGTTTTCGAGATAATGGTCAACTTCCAGATTTTGACCTTGATCTTGACGGAGGAGGTCAAGGTCACCGTGGTACCTCTTATGTAGCGTCTTTCAGGCCAAAAGGGTCGAAAATAAGCTTAAAATCGCTCTATCTCTAACCGTTTTCGAGATAATGGTCAACTTCCTGTTTTTGACCTTGACCTTGACGGAGGAGGTCAAGGTCACCGAGGTACCTCTTATATAACGTCTTTTAGGTCCAAAGGGTCGAAATAAGCTCAAAATCGCTCTATCTCTAACCGTTTTCGAGATAATGGTCAACTTCCAGTTTTTGACCTTGACCATGACGGAGGAGGTCAAGGTCACCGAGGTATCTCTTATATAACGTCTTTTAGGCCCAAAGGGTCGAAAATAAGCTCAGAATCGCTCTATCTCTAACCGTTTTCGAGATAATGGTCAACTTCCAGATTTTGACCTTGATCTTGACGGAGGAGGTCAAGGTCACCGTGGTACCTCTTATGTAGCGTCTTTCAGGCCCAAAGGGTCGAAATAAGCTCAAAATCGCTCTATCTCTAACCGTTTTCGAGATAATGGTCAACTTCCGGTTTTTGACCTTGACCTTGACGGAGGAGGTCAAGGTCACCGAGGTACCTCTTATATAACGTCTTTTAGGACCAAAGGGTCGAAATAAGCTCAAAATCGCTCTATCTCTAACCGTTTTCGAGATAATGGTCAACTTCCAGATTTTGACCTTGATCTTGACGGAGGAGGTCAAGGTCACTGTGGTACCTCTTATGTAGCGTCTTTCAGGCCAAAAGGGTCGAAAATAAGCTTAAAATCGCTCTATCTCTAACCGTTTTCGAGATAATGGTCAACTTCTGGTTTTTGACCTTGACCTTGACGGAGGAGGTCAAGGTCACCGAGGTACCTCTTATATAACGTCTTTTAGGCCCAAAGGGTCGAAAAAAAGCTCAAAAATCGCTCTATCTCTAACCGTTTTCGAGATAATGGTCAACTTCCAGATTTTGACCTTGATCTTGACGGAGGAGGTCAAGGTCACCGTGGTACCTCTTATATAACGTCTTTTAGGCCCAAAGGGTCGAAAATAAGCTCAGAATCGCTCTATCTCTAACCGTTTTCGAGATAATGGTCAACTTCCAGATTTTGACCTTGATCTTGACGGAGGAGGTCAAGGTCACCGTGGTACCTCTTATGTAGCGTCTTTCAGGCCAAAAGGGTCGAAAATAAGCTTAAAATCGCTCTATCTCTAACCGTTTTCGAGATAATGGTCAACTTCCTGTTTTTGACCTTGACCTTGACGGAGGAGGTCAAGGTCACCGAGGTACCTCTTATATAACGTCTTTTAGGTCCAAAGGGTCGAAATAAGCTCAAAATCGCTCTATCTCTAACCGTTTTCGAGATAATGGTCAACTTCCAGTTTTTGACCTTGACCATGACGGAGGAGGTCAAGGTCACCGAGGTACCTCTTAAATAACGTCTTTTAGGCCCAAAGGGTCGAAAATAAGCTCAGAATCGCTCTATCTCTAACCGTTTTCGAGATAATGGTCAACTTCCAGATTTTGACCTTGATCTTGACGGAGGAGGTCAAGGTCACCGTGGTACCTCTTATGTAGCGTCTTTCAGGCCCAAAGGGTCGAAATAAGCTCAAAATCGCTCTATCTCTAACCGTTTTCGAGATAATGGTCAACTTCCGGTTTTTGACCTTGACCTTGACGGAGGAGGTCAAGGTCACCGAGGTACCTCTTATATAACGTCTTTTAGGACCAAAGGGTCGAAATAAGCTCAAAATCGCTCTATCTCTAACCGTTTTCGAGATAATGGTCAACTTCCGGTTTTTGACCTTGACCTTGACGGAGGAGGTCAAGGTCACCGAGGTACCTCTTATATAACGTCTTTTAGGCCCAAAGGGTCGAAAATAAGCTCAGAATCGCTCTATCTCTAATCGTTTTCGAGATAATGGTCAACTTCCGGTTTTTGACCTTGACCTTGGCGGAAGAGGTCAAGGTCACCGAGGTACTTCTTATATAACGTCTTTTAGGCCCAAAGGGTTGAAAATGAGCTCAAAATCGCTCTATCTCTAACCGTTTTCGAGATAATGGTCAACTTCCGGTTTTTGACCTTGACCTTGACGGAGGAGGTCAAGGTCACCGAGGTACCTCTTATATAATGACGTTTAGGCCCAAAGGGTCGGAAATAAGCTCAAAATCACTCTATCTCTAACCATTTTCGAGATAATGGTCAACTTCCGGTTTTTGACCTTGACCTTGACGGAGGAGGTCAAGGTCACCGAGGTACCTCTTATATAACGTCTTTTAGGCCCAAAGGGTCGAAAAAAGCTCAAAATCGCTCTATCTCTAACCGTTTTCGAGATAATGGTCAACTTCCAGATTTTGACCTTGATCTTGACGGAGGAGGTCAAGGTCACCGTGGTACCTCTTATATAACGTCTTTTAGGCCCAAAGGGTCGAAAATAAGCTCAGAATCGCTCTATCTCTAACCGTTTTCGAGATAATGGTCAACTTCCAGATTTTGACCTTGATCTTGACGGAGGAGGTCAAGGTCACCGTGGTACCTCTTATGTAGCGTCTTTCAGGCCAAAAGGGTCGAAAATTAGCTTAAAATCGCTCTATCTCTAACCGTTTTCGAGATAATGGTCAACTTCCTGTTTTTGACTTTGACCTTGACGGAGGAGGTCAAGGTCACCGAGGTACCTCTTACATAACGTCTTTTAGGTCCAAAGGGTCGAAATAAGCTCAAAATCGCTCTATCTCTAACCGTTTTCGAGATAATGGTCAACTTCCAGTTTTTGACCTTGACCATGACGGAGGAGGTCAAGGTCACCGAGGTACCTCTTAAATAACGTCTTTTAGGCCCAAAGGGTCGAAAATAAGCTCAGAATCGCTCTATCTCTAACCGTTTTCGAGATAATGGTCAACTTCCAGATTTTGACCTTGATCTTGACGGAGGAGGTCAAGGTCACCGTGGTACCTCTTATGTAGCGTCTCTCAGGCCCAAATGGTCGAAAATAAGCTTAAAATCGCTCTATCTCTAACCGTTTTCGAGATAATGGTCAACTTCCGGTTTTTGACCTTGACCTTGACGGAGGAGGTCAAGGTCACCGAGGTACCTCTTATATAACGTCTTTTAGGACCAAAGGGTCGAAATAAGCTCAAAATCGCTCTATCTCTAACCGTTTTCGAGATAATGGTCAACTTCCGGTTTTTGACCTTGACCTTGACGGAGGAGGTCAAGGTCACCGAGGTACCTCTTATATAACGTCTTTTAGGCCCAAAGGGTCGAAAATAAGCTCAAAATCGCTCTGTCTCTAATCGTTTTCGAGATAATGGTCAACTTCCAGATTTTGACCTTGATCTTGACGGAGGAGGTCAAGGTCACCGTGGTACCTCTTATGTAGCGTCTTTCAGGCCAAAAGGGTCGAAAATAAGCTTAAAACCGCTCTATCTCTAACCGTTTTCGAGATAATGGTCAACTTCCTGTTTTTGACCTTGACCTTGACGGAGGAGGTCAAGGTCACCGAGGTACCTCTTACATAATGACGTTTAGGCCCAAAGGGTCGAAAATAAGCTCAAAATTACTCTATCTCTAACCATTTTCGAGATAATGGTCAACTTCCGGTTTTTGACCTTGACCTTGACGGAGGAGGTCAAGGTCACCGAGGTACCTCTTATATAACGTCTGTTAGGCCCAAAGGGTCGAAAAAAAGCTCAAAATCGCTCTATCTCTAAACGTTTTCGAGATAATGGTCAACTTCCTGTTTTTGACCTTGACCTTGACGGAGGAGGTCAAGGTCACCGAGGTACCTCTTATATAACGTCTTTTAGGTCCAAAGGGTCGAAATACGCTCAAAATCGCTCTATCTCTAACCGTTTTCGAGATAATGGTCAACTTCCGGTTTTTGACCTTGACCATGACGGAGGAGGTCAAGGTCACCGAGGTACCTCTTATATAACGTCTTTTAGGCCCAAAGGGTCGAAAATAAGCTCAGAATCGCTCTATCGCTAATCGTTTTCGAGATAATGGTCAACTTCCGGTTTTTGACCTTGACCTTGGCGGAAGAGGTCAAGGTCACCGAGGTACTTCTTATGTAACGTCTTTTAGGCCCAAAGGGTTGAAAATGAGCTCAAAATCGCTCTATCTCTAACCGTTTTCGAGATAATGGTCAACTTCCGGTTTTTGCCCTTGACCTTGACGGAGGAGGTCAAGGTCACCGAGGAACCTCTTATATAATGACGTTTAGGCCCAAAGGGTCGGAAATAAGCTCAAAATCACTCTATCTCTAACCGTTTTCGAGATAATGGTCAACTTCCGGTTTTTGACCATGACCTTGACGGAGGAGGTCAAGGTCACCGAGGTACCTCTTATATAATGACGTTTAGGCCCAAAGGGTCGAAAATAAGCTCAAAATCACTCTATCTCTAACCGTTTTCGAGATAATGGTCAACTTCCGGTTTTTGACCTTGACTTTGACGGAGGAGGTCAAGGTCACCGAGGTACCTCTTATATAACGTCTTTTAGGCCCAAAGGGTCGAAAAAAAGCTCAAAATCGCTCTATCTCTAAACGTTTTCGAGATAATGGTCAACATCCGGTTTTTGACCTTGACCATGACGGAGGAGGTCAAGGTCACCGAGGTACCTCTGATATAATGTCTTTTAGGCCCAAAGGGTCGAAAATAAGCTCAAAATCGCTCTATCTCTATCCGTTTTCGAGGTAATGGTCAACTTCCGGATTTTGACCTTGATCTTGACGGAGGAGGTCAAGGTCACCGAGGTACCTCTTATGTAGTGTCTTTCAGGCCCAAAGGGTCGAAAATAAGCTTAAAATCAATCTATCTTAACTGTTTTCGAGATAATGGTCAACTTCCGGTTTTTGACCTTGACCTTGGCGGAGGAGGTCAAGGTCACCGAGGTACCTCTTATATAACGTCTTTTAGGCCAAAAGGGTTGAAAATAAGCTCAAAATCGCTCTATCTCTAACCGTTTTCGAGATAATGGTCAACTTCCGGTTTTTGACCTAAACCTTGACGGAGGAGGTCAAGGTCACCGAGGTACCTCTTATATAATGACATTTAGGCCCAAAGGGTCGGAAATAAGCTCAAAATCACTCTATCTCCAACCGTTTTCGTTATAATGGTCAACTTCCGGTTTTTGACCGAGAACTTGACGGAGGAGGTCAAGGTCACCGAGGTACCTCTTATATAATGACGTTTGGGCTCAAAGGGTCGGAAATAAGCTCAAAATCACTCTATCTCTAACCGTTTTCGAGATAATGGTCAACTTCCGGTTTTTGACCTTGACCTTGACGGAGGAGGTCAAGGTCACCGAGGTACCTCTTATATAACGTCTTTTAGGCCCAAAGGGTCGAAAAAAGCTCAAAATCACTCTATCTCCAACCGTTTTCGTTATAATGGTCAACTTCCGGTTTTTGACCTTGACCTTGACGGAGGAGGTCAAGGTCACCGAGGTACCTCTTATATAACGTCTTTTAGGCCCAAAGGGTCGGAAATAAGCTCAAAATCACTCTATCTCCAACCGTTTTCGTTATAATGGTCAACTTCCGGTTTTTGACCGAGAACTTGACGGAGGAGGTCAAGGTCACCGAGGTACCTCTTATATAATGACGTTTGGGCTCAAAGGGTCGGAAATAAGCTCAAAATCACTCTATCTCTAACCGTTTTCGAGATAATGGTCAACTTCCGGTTTTTGACCTTGACCTTGACGGAGGAGGTCAAGGTCACCGAGGTACCTCTTATATAACGTCTTTTAGGCCCAAAGGGTCGAAAAAAGCTCAAAATCGCTCTATCTCTAATCGTTTTCGAGATAATGGTCAACTTCCGGTTTTTGACCTGGACCATGACGGAGGAGGTCAAGGTCGTCGAGGTACCTCTTATATAACGTCTTTTAGGCCCAAGGGTCGAAAATAAGCTCAAAATCGCCCTATCTCTAATCGTTTTCGAGATAATAATCAACTTCCGGTTTTTGACCTGGACCATGACGGAGTAGGTCAAGATCACCGAGGTACCTCTTATATAACGTCTTTTAGGCCCAAAGGGTCGAAAATCAGCTCAAAATCTAACCGTTTTCGAGATAATGGACAATTTTTCTCTAACGGAATTCAATATACAAAAGTCACATGACCTTGACCTTGACACTGAATGTCGAGATTCCATCCATGATGTTACTGTTTATTGACACCGTACACGGGTTGAAACAAGGATTTGAGCGCTATTTCCAGCAATTTTTCGTGATGGAAGAGGTTTTTGAAAAAATATTTTGACCTCAATTTGACCTTGATCTTGAAGGTCAAGGTCAAAATTTTTTTGAAGATTTTACGACATCTTATCATCCTCTATCTCTGTGCCAAATTTCATCGTTCTCCGTCAAATAACCTAGGAGGAGTTTTCTGGAAACCACTTTGAGGTAAAAAAACTTTGACCTCAATTTGGCCTTGATCTTGAAGGTCAAGGTCAAAAATTTTTGCGGATTTCACGACATCTCATCACCCTCTATTTCTGTGCCAAATTTCATCGTCCTACGTCAAATAGCGTAGGAGGAGTTTTCTGGAAACCTCCGTGACGGAAAAAAAACAAAAAAAAAAAAGGAAGGAATAAACGCCGGAATTCTTAGCAAACCATACCCATTTGCAAACTATGTTTGCAAGTGGGAATGAAAGACCAGTGTAATATTGTGAGGGGTTTAGCTATTTAGCACCTCAGTAAGCTAATCCTCATCATGGAACGACCATGCGAAATGGCGATAGCATGGGGATGTAAGGAGTCAAGGGATGAGAAGGAGCCGGGGGGGGGGGGGTGTGGGGTGTTGGGGCAGGACTGCAGTAGAGGAGAGCCGGGAAGAGAGGGCGGGTGAGAGCATGGGAGGGGAGGAGGAACGGGGATGGAGGGCAGAAAGGGGACAGCGAGGGGATTAAGGAGTCCAAGGAAGGGAGGGAGCCGGTGAAGGGGGAGGGGAATGCAGTAAAGGAGGGAGGGGGAGCCGGAGGGAGAGGACTGCAGTAAAGAAGCGAAGGCGGGTGAGAGCACGAGAGGAGGGACGGCGAGGGGGGGGCAGGAAGGGGACGGGAGAGGAGACAGCGAGGTGATGTAAGGAGTGTAGGGAAGGGAGGGAGCCGGGGGTGAGAGGCCTGCAGTAGAGAAGGGTGGGCGGGTGAGAGCACGAGAGGAGGGACGGCGAGGGGGGGCAGGAAGGGGACGGGAGAGGAGACAGCGAGGGGATGCAAGGAGTGTAGGGAAGGGAGGGAGCCGGGGGATGAGGGGCCTGCAGTAGAGAAGGGTGGGCGGGTGAGAGCACGAGAGGAGGGACGGCGAGTGGGGGGGGGCAGGAAGGGGACGGGAGAGGAGACAGCGAGGGGATGTAAGGAGTGTAGGGAAGGGAGGGAGCCGGGGGGTGAGAGGCCTGCAGTGGAGAAGGGTGGGCGGGTGAGAGCACGAGAGGAGGGACGGTGAGTGGGGGGGGCAGGAAGGGGACGGGAGAGGAGACAGCGAGGGGATGTAAGGAGTGTAGGGAAGGGAGGGAGCCGGGGGATGAGAGGCCTGCAGTAGAGAAGGGTGGGCAGGTGAGAGCACGAGAGGAGGGACGGCGAGGGGGGTGGCAGGAAGGGGACGGGAGAGGAGACAGCGAGGGGATGTAAGGAGTGTAGGGAAGGGAGGGAGCCGGGGGATGAGAGGCCTGCAGTGGAGAAGGGTGGGCAGGTGAGAGCACGAGAGGAGGGACGGCGAGTGGGGGGGGGCAGGAAGGGGACGGGAGAGGAGACAGCGAGGGGATGTAAGGAGTGTAGGGAAGGGAGGGAGCCGGGGTGAGATGACTGCAGTAGAGAAGGGTGGGCGGGTGAGAGCACGAGAGGAGAGACGGCGATGGGGGGGGGGGCAGGAAGGGGACTTGATAGGAGACAGCGAGGGGATGCAAGGAGTGTAGGGAAGGAAGGGAGCCGGGGATGAGAGGCCTGCAGTAGAGAAGGGTGGGCGGGTGAGAGCACGAGAGGAGGGACGGCGAGGGGGGGGCAGGAAGGGGACGGGAGAGGAGACAGCGAGGGGATGTAAGGAGTGTAGGGAAGGGACGGAGCCGGGGTGAGAGGCCTCCAGTAGAGAAGAGTGGGCGGGTGAGAGCACGAGAGGAGGGACGGCGAGGGAGGGAAGGAAGGGGACGGGAGAGGAGACAGCGCGGTGATGTGAGGAGTGTAGGGAAGGGAGGGAGCCGGGGGGGGTGAGAGGCCTGCAGTAGAGAAGGTTGGGCGGGTGAGAGCACGAGAGGAGGGACGGCGAGGGGAGGGGGCAGGAAGGGGACGGGAGAGGAGACAGCGAGGGGATGTAAGGAGTGTAGGGAAGGAAGGAGCCGGGGGTGAGATGACTGCAGTAGAGAAGGGTGGGCGGGTGAGAGCACGAGAGGAGAGACGGCGATGGGGGGGGGGCAGGAAGGGGACTTGATAGGAGACAGCGAGGGGATGTAAGGAGTGTAGGGAAGGAAGGGAGCCGGGGATGAGAGGCCTGCAGTAGAGAAGGGTGGGCGGGTGAGAGCACGAGAGGAGGGACGGCGAGGGGGGCAGGAAGGGGACGGGAGAGGAGACAGCGAGGGGATGTAAGGAGTGTAGGGAAGGGAGGGAGCCGGGGTGAGAGGCCTGCAGTAGAGAAGGGTGGGCGGGTGAGAGCACGAGAGGAGGGACGGCGAGGGGGGACAGGAAGGGGACGGGAGAGGAGACAGCGAGGGGATGTAAGGAGTGTAGGGAAGGGAGGGAGCCGGGGGTGAGAGGACTGCAGTAGAGAAGGGTGGGCGGGTGAGAGCACGAGAGGAGGGACGGTGATGGGGGGTAGAGGTGTGACGGTTCGTACCGAAAACCGAGAACCGAGAAAAGGCTTCGGTTCGGTTCGAACCGAAAACCGAAAAGCCCAATCACGGTTTCGGTTCGGTTTTTTTTTGCTATTTATAACAAGATAATGCATTAATTTGGTAATGTTATTTTAGTTCTTTTATTATATTTTAGTTTTAATATATATATATATATCACATCGGACAAATCAACAAACATATTTCATACACTTTTTTGGAACCTATCACGAATTCCATGCGTTTATTATGGCTACATGTGAGTCTGTCAGTCAATAACAATGTAAATTCTTGTGTAAGTAAGCTTTGAGGTAATAAATATAAAACATTACCGTCAGGGTTCGCGCTAGTTCTCAGGAAAGTGAGTCAAAAAAGGAAAGTGTAACTCAGTTGGGTCCAGAAAAACTCGGTGGGTTCCGAAAAAATGAGTCATTTCATAAAAAATGCTCACAAAGTGGACAAAAACCCCGCCAACGCGAACCCTGATTACCGTTATATGTTAGGTTTTGTATCTGTTCTAAGGTAAAAAGAAATATCGGATTATCGATTTAAGTGCAGGCAATTATAAATAAATAAAAAAAATAAACACGCATATATATATCATCAGTGATTTGAATCAGTGATTTAATTCGCGATTTAAATCACTATAAAAAAGTTAAAAAAGTCACGATTTTGACTTTTTTGTTCCAGAGTAATATTTATCAATAAAATGCTAGAACAAGCCACTTGAGTGTACACAGTGAAGATACATTGTTAGGTTATTAACGACTTAAGATGCTCATGCGACGCAGTCACCCACACCCCACACCTTTTGTGCCTTATGTACACAGAGTTAACGGTATTTCTCATTGTCGTGCCCGTACTAATTTCCAAACAGTTGCTTGCTGATAGCAAGACTGCTTAATAAATAACAGCGCCAAGACTATTGTCTTATACAAATAAGCCCATGATTTCTACCAGCCCTGATATATATATATGTATATATATATATATATATATATATATATATATATATATATATATATATATATATATATATATATATATATATATATATATATATATATATATATATCTGAAAAGAAAACTGCCGGTTTGTTTTGCTGAACCGAACCGAAAAAAACCGAACCGAACCGAAAATTTTTGTTGAACCGAACCGAACCGAATCGAACCGAGCCGGAGGTGAACCGTCACACCTCTAATGGGGGGGGGGGGGCAGAAAGGGGACGGGAGAGGAGAGAGCGAGGGGATGTAAGGAGTGTAGGGAAGGGAGGGAGCCGGGGGGTGAGAGGCCTGCAGTAGAGAAGGGTGGGCGGGTGAGAGCACGAGAGGAGGGACGGCGAGGAGAGGGGGGCAGGAAGGGGACGGGAGAGGAGACAGAGAGGGGATGTAAAGAGTCAAGGGACGGAAGGAAGCCGGGAGGGGGATAGGACTGCAGTAGTGGAGAGACCGGAAGAGAGGGCAAGTGAGAGCACGTTAGGAGAGGAGCGACGAGGAGATAAGGGTGGGAAGGGACATGATGAGTGGAGGGATGTCGAGTGAGCTACTTATAAATGATGTTTCAGTGTTGCGTGTATGATTCTTTAGGCGACTTCAGTGGACAGAGCTTCACTTCATCAATTCATTCAGTGAAGTTCATTTGCTGCAATTACATAAAATTTCTTTCATAAAACTAGAATTATATAAAACTCAGTCAGTGAATTTTAATTCTGAAATTAAATTTTTATATAATTTTTTTAAAAACAGATTCAAACAAAGTTGACCTCAAACGCCACCCTTTTATTTGGAACGCCACAAATGCAATAAGTTGATATTAGCTCGCGCTGGGCAGACCATGACTGTGAAAGAAGTTTCGCCATCAAGCTACAAGGTAGCGAAAATAGGTCTAGTTTATCCAGCTTATATAATTCGTAGTATGCTAAGGTGTTTCCGTGTGGCTTATTTTCTCGCAAAAGACTTGTCACTCCTCTGAGCCGGATAGGGCCAGGACGACCAAACTCAGTAGAATTAAATCTACAAAAATGTACCATTTTCGCTTATTTTTTGCTGTGGGGGGAAGGCGTGGAGTGTGTTCTAAACGTCAGGCCACGGGTCAGGGGTGAAGTGAGCCCCACCTTTCATTACGTTGTTTAATTCTATATTAGTGACACGTTATTGCACCAAATTGCATCGACCAAATTCGTCGAATTAATTTGGAAACGATGAGTAATGTAAAGAACAATGCTTTTATGTGCAATATATAATCCACGGAATCGACCAGATTTTCCATGCTTATATGTAGAACCATGCTTATATGTACAATAAAATATAATACATTCCACGCGATCGGGCTTTGCCCTTTCCACTCCGTGAAGAGGTGAGCCGCCTAAATTTCTACGGCTTAAGTAGCCTGTCTATATTCTGTCTTTATGCCAAAGAACAGTTTTCACATCTTTAGAATAAAATCACCACAGCAGAAAATGTACCATTTTCTCTTATTTTCTGCTGGGAGTGGGAAGTGAGGGCTGCTCAGGTTGACAAACCAAAGCCGAGAGGTGAAATGAGTCGCACTTTTAACTACAGAGTTTTATTTTTGTAGCAGTGACACCCTATTTCTGGAAATTTCATCAGCGAAATCGGTCGAATAAATAATCTAGACCGGATTTTTATGGTTATATGTAGAGCTATGCATATACGTACAATATACTTTCCACGGGTTTGGACTTTGCCGCCTCCCACCCCAGAGGAGAAGTGAACCAGTCAAATTTTTACTTCTTAAGTATCCTATCTATAACGACTATCTTAATTTAAAAGAACATTTTTCCAATCGGTCGAATAAAATCTCCAGAGCAGAAAATACACCGTTTTCGTTTATTTTCCATTGGATGGTGGGGGTTAGGTGGGTCAATTCAAAATGACCCATCATGGCCCATGACAGAGATGATCCGCACTTTTGACTACGGTGTTTTATTTTTACATCAGTAACACATTATTGTTCAAAATTTCATCAGCGAAATCGGTCGAATAAACAATCTGGATTTGATTTTACATGCTTATATTTAGAACCATGCTTATATCTATATTATCTAGGCCAAGGGGTCGGGATTTGCCCCCTCACACTCCAGTGCGAATGTGGGTCGCCCCATTTTTACGGCATAGTAGGCTGTCTACAGCGTCTATCTTTATTCAAAACAACAATTTTTAAATCGTTCGAATAAAATCTCCAGAACAGAAGAAAATATGCCATATTCGCCTTTTTCCTGCTGAAGATTGGGGGCAGCTCATAATTGCCGAACACAGCCCAAGGGTAAAGTGAGCCGCAATATTCACTACCTGGTTTTATTTCTACATTAGTGATACGTTGTTGCATCAAGTTTCCTCTGCAAAATTCTTCAAATAAATAATCTGGACCCAATTTTCTAGGCTAACAAGTAAAACCATGCATAAATGTACAAAATAGAATCATCGGGGTTGGGCTTTGCCCCTGCCACTACCGGGAAGGTGAGCCGCCCAAATCTTTACTTCTTAAGCAGTCTGCCTATGGCTTCTATCCCTAGGGCAAATAACAGTTTTTAATTCAGTCGAATAAAATATCTAGAGCAGAAAATGTACGATTTTTCCTGTGGGCAGAAGTGAACGGCGGTTTTCATTTCTTTTAAACAAACACGTTTTAGCGCAACATTTTATTAGCGAAATCAAAACAAAAAATACTTTATACTCGATTTTCCATTCGCATGTGTAGAACAATGCCTTTATGTACAATATATAATCCACAGAGTCGTACTTTGCCCCCTCCCACTCCACAGCGGTGGTGAGCTGCCCAAATTAAGGCTCCATCTTTATGCCAAATGAGTTTTCAAATAGGTAGAAAAAATCTTCAAAGCAGAAACTACCATTTCACTTATTTTTTGCTGTGGTGTGGTTGCTGGGATGGGATGGAGGCTGTTCAAGATGACAAACCACGGCTCAATGGTGAAATAAGATGCACCTTTCACCACATTGTTTTAATTCTATATTAGTGGCATGTCATTGCACCAAATTGCATTGGCCAAATCCGTCGAATAAATAATCTGGACACGATAAACAATGCTTTTATTTACAAAATATAATCCAAGGCGTCGACCAGATTTTACATGCTTATATGCAGAACCATGCTTAAATCTACAATATACATTCCAAGCAGTCGGGCTTTGCTGGGGGCTGGTGGTGCCTGGGTGGGTCAATTCAAAATAACAGATCACGGCCCAGGGCTGAAGTTAGGCGAACTCTTAACAACGATGTTTTATTTTTATATTATTGACACGTCATTGCAGCATATTTCATCAGTTAAATCGTAGAATAAATAATCCGATGAACCGCACTTATGACTACAAACTTTTATTTTGTTGCAACAAATTTTATCACCATAATCTGTCGAATGAATAATGTTGACCTGATTCTCGATGCTTATATGTGGAACAATGCTTATATCTACAATATACATTCATGAGTCTGGCTATGCCCTCCCGCTCCATGTTTATATGTAGGATTTCATTGTTTATATGTAGAACTTCATTGTTTATATGTAAAAATACCTGCAGAACTCAAAGTCGAGATTTGCCCCCTCATAGTTCAGTGGGGCTTTAAGACGCCCATTTTCCCTCATTATGAGCCTGTTTATAACGTCTATCTTTATGCCAAACAGCAGTTTTCAAATCGGTCAAATAAAATCTCCAGAGCAGAAAATATACCATTTTCGTTTATTTTCTGCTGGTGGGTACAGCCAATTCAAAATAGTGCATCACGGCCCAGGGGTGAAATGAGCCCACTTTTGAATAGACAGTTTGATTTGTATGATAGTGACACTTTATTGTACCAAATTTGATCAGACAAATAGATAGAATAAATAATCTGGACCTGATTTTCTTGCTTATATGTAGAACAATGCTTATATTTACAATATACATTTAGGAGGTCGGGCTATGCCCCCATCCACCCCAGGAGGAAGGTGAGGCTCCCAAATTTTTACAGCAAAAGATGTCGAGCTGTGTCCCATTCCACTCCAGGTGAGACGCCCAAATTTGTACGGTTAGATAGCCTGTTCATAGGGTCTATCTTTATGCCAATTAAGAGTTTTGAAATCGGTCGAATAAAATATCTAGAGCAGAAAATATACCAATTTCGCTTATTTTCTTCTGGTGTTGGATGCAATTCCAAACGGTTCATGACAACCCAAGGGTACGTTGAGGCACACTTTGTGATTACACTATTCTACTTTTATATTAGTGAGGCGTTATTGCACCGAATTTCATCAGTCAAATCGGTGGAATAAATAATCTAGATTTGATTTTCTATGCTCATATGTCTATGCTCCAGTACAGAGATGAGCCACCTAAATTTTATTATAGTTTATATAGCCTGTCTATAGCCTCCATCTGGGTGGGAGTTATTCAACATGACAGACAACGGGCCAGGGGTGAAGTGAGCTGCACTTTTGATTTATTTTGTGCTAATGACGTTATTGGGTTATATCCCCAAAATTCATGAAGGAAATCCCTCCAATAAATAATATGAGCACGTTTTTCTATGATTTTTCGTAGAACCATTTTTATATGTACAACATACATTTACTGGGGTCAGATTTTGCCCCTGCTACTGCAGGAAGCTGGTGAGGTGCTCAAATGTTTACGGTTAAGTAGACTTTCTCTGGTGTCTATCTGTGGCTAAATAACAGTTGTCAAATCGGTCGATTACACTATCCAGAAAAAAAACATTTTCTTTTTTTTCTGCTGGGGTTTGGGGAAAACTCGAAATGCACACTACGACTAAGGCGTGGAGTGAGCCGTACTTTTCGCGACGGTGTTTTATTTCTGTACTAGTAAAAAGTTTTACCAAATTTGAATTCGGTCGAATAAATTATCTGGATCCGAATGGGAAATTCAAAATGGCCTACCACGGCCTAGGGGTAAATTGAGCCCCACTTTTTACTATGGTGGTTTATTTTTATATTATAAACATGTTGCCACAGGGTCGGACTTTGTCCCATCTCCCTCCAGTGGTGAGGGCAGTCGCCCCAATTTTACGGCCTGAAACCTGTCTGTAACGTCTATGTTTATGCCAAGTAACAATTGTTAAATCGTTCGAATAAAATCTCCAGAGCAGAAGAAAATATACTATTTTCGCTTATTTCCTCTTGAGCATTGGGAACAACTCAAAATTGCTGAACACAACTCAAGGGTGAAGTGAGCCCGCATTTTTTGCTAGAAACTTTTAATACTACATTAGTGACACATTGTTGAAGCACATTTCTTAAGCAAAATCCTTCGAATAAACTATATGTACAACATTGAATCCCCGGGCCTTGGGCTTTGCCCCTACCACTCAACACGGGGCCGGACGATAATGAGATAATGATAAACCTTCCTTCAACTCTAAACATTTATTTTATCTGCTTCGTACAATGCATTCACAAATATCCACCTTTTTGCTCAATTATCTATTTTTAAGTCTGATTTATTTATATATCTTCTTTTAACTGATTTTTTGGTACTGCCCAGTCATTATTTATACTTTTAATTCCAAAAAGACATTTTTATAGACTTTTATCCATTTATCTTTCTTAAAACCCTTTTTAATTCCCTTCTTTTTTTATTGGAGCAAACACCCTTCGCACCCCACTTCGTTCAGCCTTTATCCTATTTCTGTCTTATCTTGTAATAAACAGACCCACACCTGGCGTGTGGCCTCCACGCTTTCCAAAAACCAACTGCTAACGGTGCAAAATCGGCGTCCCTTATATAATCGCTGTAGGGCGGCAGTCGCGCCACCACAAATTTGACCAGTCACAACGCTGCGTCTAAATAAAATATACCAATCAGAAAATACCTGGTTGAAAACATGTTTCCGGTTACGTATGATTTAGAAAATTATGTTTTCAGAACGACCATGAGACGCTTAGCAACATGGCATTATTCGTTTCGAATTGCGTTACTTTTATCTACCTGAAATTTAGGTGTAAAGTTTGTGTTTTAACATAAAATTTTTAACGGTATTGATGCGCTCTACAAATTGACACTAGAAAATTACAAATGCGTTCATCACTTACGGAGATATTCATTATACTTAACATGTAAGTAAAATTTTAAACGCCAACATAAAAAAATCACAAAACAAATTGGAACCAAACCAAAACTTATATTTTCGTGTTCCCCACGAAAGGTCCATTTAGGAACCTAAACTAACATACGCAACCCTATCGCACTTCATACCAAACACAGCTTCATTAACGATTTCCCGCCAAGTCTGCTGGTGTTGAAACCTGATTGGCTACATGATAATACATAGAAAGGCATCCTAAAATATTTAACACGATATTCTGACAGGGGAGTGGGTCAATTCAAAGTGACCCAGGGGTAAAGTGAGCAACATTTTCGACAACGACATTTAATTTTTGTTATTGACGTAATTGCAGCAAATTTCATCAGTTAACTTGTTTGAATGAATACAGAGAGGTGGTGAATCGCCCAAATATTTACAGTTAAGTAGACTTTCTCTACTGTCTATTTTATGCCAAATAACAGTTTTCAAATCGGTCGAATAAAATCTCTAGAGCAGAAAATATACCATTTTCGCTTATTTTATGCTGTCAGCTAGATACAATTCAAAATGACAGATCACCCACCGAAAAAATAATTCGGACGCGATTTTCCATGCTTATATGCAGAACAATGATTTTATGAATAATATATAATTGTGTCGGGCTTTGCTTCGTCCCCCTGCGGGGTGGGGAGAGGTGAATCGCTCAAACTTTTGCGATTTAAGTAGCCTGTCTTTAGTGTCAATCTTTATGCCAAATAACAGTTTTCAGATCGGTTTAATAAAATCGCTAGAGCAGAAAATATACCATTTTCGCTGATTTTATGCTCTTGGCTAGATGCAATTCAAAATGACCAACCATGTCGTACAGCTGAAGTGAACGGCACTTTTCACTACGATGTGTTTCATTTCTGTTTCATAAGCATGTTTTTGTGCAAAATCTCTAGAATAAATAATTTGAACTCAATTTTCCATGCAACTGGATACAACAATGCTTTGGTGTACAATATATAATCTATGGGGTCGGATTTTGCCCCTCCCACTCCACGTGGGCGGTGATTTTTATGGCTAATGTAGCCTGTCTATAGCGTGCACCTTTGTTCCAAATAACAGCTTTCAAAGGATCGAATAAAATCTCTCACGAGCAGAAGATGTACCATTTTTGTTTATTTTCTGCAATTGGGTGGAGGTTCAAAATGACAGACAACAGCCCAGGGGTAAAGTGAACAGCACTTTTGACTACGATGTTTTTATTTTGTATTAGTGACACGTTATTGCTCCAAATTCCATCAGTCGAACAAATCGGTCGAATAAATAATCTGGACCTAGTTTTTCATGCTTATATGTAGGCCCATGCTAATACCTTCAATATACTTTCCAAGGGGTCGGACTTTGCAGCGAGTACAAGTGAACCTCACAAATTTGTACAGCTTAAGAAGCCTATCTATAGCATCCATTTTCATACCAAATAACAGTTTTCAAATCGGTCGAATAAAATCTCCACAGCTTAAAATATACCATTTTCGCCTATTTTCTGTTGAGGACCGGGGACAAGTCAAAATCACCGAACACAGCCCAATGTTGAAGTAGACTACACTATTCAATACCTGCTTCTTATCAAGTGACACGCTGTTGCATCGAATAAATAATCTGGACCCGATTTTCCATGCTTATATGTAGAACTGTGCTTATATGTAAAAAATGGAATCCACTGGTTGGGCTTTGCCCCTCCCACTCCACGTGGAAGGTAAGCCGCCCAAATTTTAACACCTTAAGTAGTCTGTTTTTAGTGCCTCTCTCTATGCCAACTAACAGTTTTAAAGCAATGGAATAAAATCTCCAGGGCAGAAAATATACCATTTTTGCTTTTATCTACTCTGGAGTGGGGTCAATTCAAAATGACCCACTCATCCCAGAGATGAAGAATCCCGCACCTTTCACTACGTTGTTTTATTTATATATCAGTGACACGCCATTGTGCTAATTTGCATTTTCCAAATCGGACGATTGTACGTGCTTGCTCAAAACTATTCCATCTGTATATACTTTAATCGAAATACTGCGGAGTTTCTCAGAATTGTCTGGTTTAAAACTGAATGCGGACAAGTCTTTTCTGGTCTTTCTGGGTCCCTGTAGATACAAAGATTTTAATGTTCTTAACATGCCAATTAAAATTATAAAAGCATGGAAAAGTATGAAATTTGTTGCAACGACGTGTCAGAATTATAAAAACAAAAGCATGGTAGATTGAGTGCAGATTATTTATTCTACCGATTTCGCTAATGCAATTTTGCGTCAAATCGTGTTTATGAAACAGAAATGAAACAAAAGTGCCGTTCACTTCAGCTCTGCGCCGTACTGGGTCGTTTTGAGTTGCCGTAACAAGTTAGACATTTTATTGGACCGATGTGAAAACTCGTATCTCTCATAAAGATTAACGGTGTAGACTACGTAAGTCTTAAAAATCTGTTAAATTTACCTCCGACGTGGAGCTCCAGGGAGCAGAACCCAGCAACTAGATTCTATTTTGTACATGGTTTTAATATGAGCATGGAAAATCGGGTCTATATTATTTATTCTACCGATTAACTGATGAAATTTGCTGCAGTGACGTGTCAGTTATAAAAATAAAACGTCGCTCTCAAAAGTTCGGCTCACATCACCTATGGGCCGTTATGGGTCATTTTGAAAAGATTTAAGAGCCCCGGCAGAAAATAAGGGAAAATGGTATATTTTCTGCTCTGGAGATTTTATTCGATTGGTTTAAAAGCTGTCATTTTGCATGAGGATAGAGAATATAGATATAGACAGACTACTTAAGCAGCAAAAACTTCGGCAACTCATTTCCACACTGGAGTAGGAGAGGGTGAAGTCTAACCCCAGGGATTCTATTTTGTACATATAAGCATAACCAGTGAAAATAGCGTAATTATTATATATTTCAAGGAATTTGCTGACACATTAGTATTAGAAATATAGAAATGACAGTTAATAGTGCGGCTCACTTCACCCTTGGGCTGTGTACGGCAATTTTGAGTTGCCAATACTAAGCACGAAATAAGAGAAAATGTACAATGGCTGATTCGGGACACGATTTCAATATCAAATAGAGCTTTTCAGGCTTACTGCGAGTATGGCTTTTCGTTTTTTTGCAACGGTTTGAAATTTTAATATTTCTTCCCATCACGCCATAAATTACGAGTTATATGACGGCATTTATGTTTTAAAGCTCAATAACTCGAAAGCTTACGTATCTAGGATTTCTGCATGAAATACATTATGTGCATGCTTTTATGTTATGTTTTCTCTGTTCAAAGTAACTCATTGGATGCGAGGGAGACATATCCGTTTTTGAGTTAACAAAAACACTTGCTAATCTAGTTATGTTCTCTAGTCAATTGTCAACGACATTTTTTCTTGCAGAAGTAAAAATATACGGCCACTGAAACAGGACTTAATTACATGTCTCCAGTTGCGGGAGAGATATATAGATTTTGTTGTGTTCGTTTGTCCGTCCGCCTGTCTGTGGACGGCGATTTCTCAGAAACCAACGAGCCGATTGTCTCGACACCTGCATACATGTTTGGGAGCATATCCATATGACGCCCTTGTTAAATTATTGTCGTTCCTTTAAAATTCCTATTTTCGGCGAAGTTTTGAACTTTCGTCGGGTTTTCGTGCAATTTTTTACTTTGTGCAGGTGATATATCCAAAACGGTTATTTGGATTTTGCTCAGACGTTGCGAGAACACACGTATAGTGCAAATGCTTACTATTAATTTTTCATTTCCGTTAAAAATAGTATTTTTGGCGATTTTTTTCATTTTCGACTTGTGTGTGTTTTTTGCTCAGTGTATTCGATATCTCCGAAACTATTCATTGGATTTTGTTCAAACCTTCCAAGAAAAACGATCAGAGCGTGCAATTATAGACCGAGAGGTTATTATTACATTTCGCTAAAATGGATTTTCACGATTAGTTTGATTTTTTATTTATGCTTTATTAAGTTTGAATCATAATTAAGAGACAGCCTGTCGGATCTTCAATATATCTTTAACGGTAATAGAATATATGTTAGAGGTGTGTAACCTTTTTATTGTTTTTATTTGAATAGCTTTTTAATTTGTGGCAAATTTTTTAAAAATGAGTGTCGTTGTATTCTGGAGAGAACATAACCATGGCGTAGTGGTGAGCGCGTGAGAATTCAAATCGTGAGGCCGTGAGTTCGATTCCCGGCTTTGGCATCAGGTATTTTTTTGCCGGATTGAATTGATGTTTGGAAGAAAACATCCCTTGGTGGTCTTGTATACCACTTTTTATTTTTAGTCGACTTTTTGAATTTTAAATTTTTAACGAATTTTTTAAATTTCAAAGAATACTTAGACACATGAAGTAGAAAAAAGTGTTCAAAGTCTACATCATACAATGGCTGATTCGGGAGATCGATTTCAATCTTCAAGAGAGCTTTTCAGGCTCACTGCGAGTACGGCTTTTCGTTTTTTTTGCAACGGTTTGAAATTTTAATTTTTCTTCCTATGACGCCATAAATTACGAGTTATATGACGGCATTTATGTTGTAAAGCTCAATAACTCGAAAACTTTCGGTTTTAGGGCTTCTGCATGAAATACATTATGTGCATGCTTTTCTGATATGTTTTCTGTTCCGATTGACTCATTAGGGGCGGGGTGACATATCCATTTTGAGTTAACAAAAACACTTGCCAATCTAGTTATATTCTCTAGTCAATTTTTTACGACATTTTTTCTTGCAGAAGCAAAACAAATACGACCACTGGAACAGGACTTAATTATATGTCTCCAGTTGCTGGAGAGAAAGATAAATTTTGTTGTGTTCGTTCGTCCGTCCATAGCGATTTCTCAGAAACCAACGAGCCGATTGTCTCAAAACTTGCATACATGTTTGGGAGCATATCCAAGTGACGCCCTTGTTAATTTATTGTCGTTCCTTTAAAATTAATATTTTCTGCGAATTTTGGAACTTACGTGGAGTTATCGTGCAATTTTTTACTTTGTGTAGGTGATATATCCAAAACGGTTGGTTGGATTTTGCTCAGACCTTGCGAGAACACACGTATAGTGCAAATGTTTACTATTATTTTTTCATTTTCGTTAAAAATTGTATTTTTGGCGATTTTTTTCATTTTTGACTTGTGTTTGTGTTTTGCTCAGTGTATCCAAAACTATTCATTGGATTTTGCTCCAACCTTCCAAGAAGAACGATCATAGTGTGTAATTATACACCGAAAGCCTATTGTTTAATGTCGCTGAAAATGGATTTTTGTTATTTTTTAATGTTTATATTTATCCATGAGTAAGTTTGAGTCATAATTTAGAGACGGCATGTCAGATCGTCAATATATCTTTAATAGAATATACATTAGAGGTGTGTAACCTATTTATTGTTTTTATTTGAATAATTTTTCAATTTGTGGCAAATTTTTGAAAAATGAGTGTCGTTGTATTCTGAAGAGAACATAACCATGGCGTAATGGTGAGCGCGTGAGACTTCACATCGTGAGGCCGTGAGTTCGATTTGCGGCTTGGGCACTGGGTATTTTTTGCCGGATTGAATTGATGTTTTGAAGAAAATATCCCTTGGTGGTCTTGTATGCCACTTTTTATTTTTAGTCACTTTTTGAATTTTAAATTTTTAACGAATTTTTTAAATTTCAAAGAATACTTAGACACATGAAGTAGAAAAAAGTGTTCAAAGTGTACATCCTACAATTGCTGATTCGGGAGATCGATTTCAATCTTCAAGAGAGCTTTTCAGGCTCACTGCGAGTACGGCTTTTCGTTTTTTTTTGCAACGGTTTGAAATTTTAAATTTTCTTCCTATGACGCCATAAATTACGAGTTATATGACGACATTTATGTTTTAAAGCTCAATAACTCGAAAGCTTACGTATCTAGGATTTCTGCATGAAATACATTATGTGCATGCTTTTATGTTATGTTTTCTCTGTTCAAGTGACTCATTAGGTGCGAGGGAGACATATCCGTTTTTGAGTTAACAAAAACACTTGCTAGTCTAGTTATATTCTCTTGTCAATTGTCAACGACATTTTTCCTTGCAGAAGTAAAAAATACGTGCGCTGAAACAGGACTTAATTACATGTTTCCAGTTGCGGGAGAGATATATAGATTTTGTTGTGTTCGTTCGTCCGTCCGCCTGTCTGTCGACGGCGATTTTTCGGAAACCAACGAGCCGATAGTCTCAAAACTTGCATACATGTTTGGTAGCATATCCATATGACGCCCTTGTTAAATTATTGTCGTTCCTTTAAAATTCTTATTTTCGGCGAAATTTTGAACTTTCCTGATGTTTTCGTGCAATTTTTAACTTTGTGCAGGCGATATATCCAAAACAGTTGGTTTGATTTTGCTCATACGTTGCAAGAAGAACACACATATAGTGCAAATGTTTACTATTATTTTTTTTCATTTTCGTTAAAAATTGTATTTTTGGCGATTTTTTTCATTTTCGATTTGTGTGTGTTTTTTGCTCAGTGTATTCGATATCTCCGAAACTATTCATTGGATTTTGTTCAAACCTTCCAAGAAAAACGATCAGAGTGTGCAATTATAGACCGAGAGGTTATTATTACATTTCGCTAAAATGGATTTTCACGATTAGTTTGATTTTTTATTTATGCTTTATTAAGTTTGAATCATAATTAAGAGACAGCCTGTCGGATCTTCAATATATCTTTAACGGTAATAGAATATATGTTAGAGGTGTGTAACCTTTTTATTGTTTTTATTTGAATAGCTTTTTAATTTGTGGAAAATTTTTTAAAAATGAGTGTCGTTGTATTCTGGAGAGAACATAACCATGGCGTAGTGGTGAGCGCGTGAGAATTCAAATCGTGAGGCCGTGAGTTCGATTCCCGGCTTGGGCATCAGGTATTTTTTTGCCGGATTGAATTGATGTTTGGAAGAAAACATCCCTTGGTGGTCTTGTATACCACTTTTTATTTTTAGTCGACTTTTTGAATTTTAAATTTTTAACGAATTTTTTAAATTTCAAAGAATACTTAGACACATGAAGTAGAAAAAAGTGTTCAAAGTCTACATCCTACAATGGCTGATTCGGGAGATCGATTTCAATCTTCAAGAGAGCTTTTCAGGCTCACTGCGAGTACGGCTTTTCGTTTTTTTTGCAACGGTTTGAAATTTTAATTTTTCTTCCTATGACGCCATAAATTACGAGTTATATGACGGCATTTATGTTGTAAAGCTCAATAACTCGAAAACTTTCGTGCCTAGGGCTTCTGCATGAAATACATTATGTGCATGCTTTTCTGATATGTTTTCTGTTCCGATTGACTCATTAGGGGCGGGGTGACATATCCATTTTGAGTTAACAAAAACACTTGCCAATCTAGTTATATTCTCTAGTCAATTGTCAACGACATTTTTTCTTGCAGAAGCAAAAAAAATACGACCACTGAAACAGGACTTAATTATATGTCTCCAGTTGCTGGAGAGAAAGATAAATTTTGTTGTGTTCGTTCGTCCGTCCATAGCGATTTCTCAGAAACCAACGAGCCGATTGTCTCAAAACTTGCATACATGTTTGGGAGCATATCCAAGTGACGCCCTTGTTAATTTATTGTCGTTCCTTTAAAATTAATATTTTCTGCGAATTTTGGAACTTACGTGGAGTTATCGTGCAATTTTTTACTTTGTGTAGGTGATATATCCAAAACGGTTGGTTGGATTTTGCTCAGACCTTGCGAGAACACACGTATAGTGCAAATGTTTACTATTATTTTTTCATTTTCGTTAAAAATTGTATTTTTGGCGATTTTTTTCATTTTTGACTTGTGTTTGTGTTTTGCTCAGTGTATCCAAAACTATTCATTGGATTTTGCTCCAACCTTCCAAGAAGAACGATCATAGTGTGTAATTATACACCGAAAGCCTATTGTTTAACTTCGCTGAAAATGGATTTTTGTTATTTTTTAATGTTTCTATTTATCCATGAGTAAGTTTGAGTCATAATTTAGAGACGGCATGTCAGATCGTCAATATATCTTTAATAGAATATACATTAGAGGTGTGTAACCTATTTATTGTTTTTATTTGAATAATTTTTCAATTTGTGGCAAATTTTTGAAAAATGAGTGTCGTTGTATTCTGGAGAGAACATAACCATGGCGTAATGGTGAGCGCGTGAGACTTCACATCGTGAGGCCGTGAGTTCGATTTGCGGCTTGGGCACTGGGTATTTTTTGCCGGATTGAATTGATGTTTTGAAGAAAACATCCCTTGGTGGTCTTGTATGCCACTTTTTATTTTTAGTCACTTTTTGAATTTTAAATTTTTAACGAATTTTTTAAATTTCAAAGAATACTTAGACACATGAAGTAGAAAAAAGTGTTCAAAGTGTACATCCTACAATTGCTGATTCGGGAGATCGATTTCAATCTTCAAGAGAGCTTTTCAGGCTCACTGCGAGTACGGCTTTTCGTTTTTTTTTTTGCAACGGTTTGAAATTTTAATTTTTCTTCCTATGACGCCATAAATTACGAGTTATATGACGACATTTATGTTTTAAAGCTCAATAACTCGAAAGCTTACGTATCTAGGATTTCTGCATGAAATACATTATGTGCATGCTTTTATGTTATGTTTTCTCTGTTCAAGTGACTCATTAGGTGCGAGGGAGACATATCCGTTTTTGAGTTAACAAAAACACTTGCTAGTCTAGTTATATTCTCTTGTCAATTGTCAACGACATTTTTCCTTGCAGAAGTAAAAAATACGTGCGCTGAAACAGGACTTAATTACATGTTTCCAGTTGCGGGAGAGATATATAGACTTTGTTGTGTTCGTTCGTCCGTCCGCCTGTCTGTCGACGGCGATTTTTCGGAAACCAACGAGCTGATAGTCTCAAAACTTGCATACATGTTTGGTAGCATATCCATATGACGCCCTTGTTAAATTATTGTCGTTCCTTTAAAATTCTTATTTTCGGCGAAATTTTGAACTTTCCTGATGTTTTCGTGCAATTTTTAACTTTGTGCAGGCGATATATCCAAAACAGTTGGTTTGATTTTGCTCATACGTTGCAAGAAGAACGCACATATAGTGCAAATGTTTACTATTATTTTTTTTCATTTTCGTTAAAAATTGTATTTTTGGCGATTTTTTTCATTTTCGATTTGTGTGTGTTTTTTGCTCAGTGTATTCGATATCTCCGAAACTATTCATTGGATTTTGTTCAAACCTTCCAAGAAAAACGATCAGAGTGTGCAATTATAGACCGAGAGGTTATTATTACATTTCGCTAAAATGGATTTTCACGATTAGTTTGATTTTTTATTTATGCTTTATTAAGTTTGAATCATAATTAAGAGACAGCCTGTCGGATCTTCAATATATCTTTAACAGTAATAGAATATATGTTAGAGGTGTGTAACCTTTTTATTGTTTTTATTTGAATAGCTTTTTAATTTGTGGAAAATTTTTAAAAAATGAGTGTCGTTGTATTCTGGAGAGAACATAACCATGGCGTAGTGGTGAGCGCGTGAGAATTCAAATCGTGAGGCCGTGAGTTCGATTCCCGGCTTGGGCATCAGGTATTTTTTTACCGGATTGAATTGATGTTTGGAAGAAAACATCCCTTGGTGGTCTTGTATACCACTTTTTATTTTTAGTCGACTTTTTGAATTTTAAATTTTTAACGAATTTTTTAAATTTCAAAGAATACTTAGACACATGAAGTAGAAAAAAGTGTTCAAAGTCTACATCCTACAATGGCTGATTCGGGAGATCGATTTCAATCTTCAAGAGAGCTTTTCAGGCTCACTGCGAGTACGGCTTTTCGTTTTTTTGCAACGGTTTGAAATTTTAATTTTTCTTCCTATGACGCCATAAATTACGAGTTATATGACGGCATTTATGTTGTAAAGCTCAATAACTCGAAAACTTTCGTGCCTAGGGCTTCTGCATGAAATACATTATGTGCATGCTTTTCTGATATGTTTTCTGTTCCGATTGACTCATTAGGGGCGGGGTGACATATCCATTTTGAGTTAACAAAAACACTTGCCAATCTAGTTATATTCTCTAGTCAATTGTCAACGACATTTTTTCTTGCAGAAGCAAAAAAAATACGACCACTGAAACAGGACTTAATTATATGTCTCCAGTTGCTGGAGAGAAAGATAAATTTTGTTGTGTTCGTTCGTCCGTCCATAGCGATTTCTCAGAAACCAACGAGCCGATTGTCTCAAAACTTGCATACATGTTTGGGAGCATATCCAAGTGACGCCCTTGTTAATTTATTGTCGTTCCTTTAAAATTAATATTTTCTGCGAATTTTGGAACTTACGTGGAGTTATCGTGCAATTTTTTACTTTGTGTAGGAGATATATCCAAAACGGTTGGTTGGATTTTGCTCAGACCTTGCGAGAACACACGTATAGTGCAAATGTTTACTATTATTTTTTCATTTTCGTTAAAAATTGTATTTTTGGCGATTTTTTTCATTTTTGACTTGTGTTTGTGTTTTGCTCAGTGTATCCAAAACTATTCATTGGATTTTGCTCCAACCTTCCAAGAAGAACGATCATAGTGTGTAATTATACACCGAAAGCCTATTGTTTAATTTCGCTGAAAATGGATTTTTGTTATTTTTTAATGTTTCTATTTATCCATGAGTAAGTTTGAGTCATAATTTAGAGACGGCATGTCAGATCGTCAATATATCTTTAATAGAATATACATTAGAGGTGTGTAACCTATTTATTGTTTTTATTTGAATAATTTTTCAATTTGTGGCAAATTTTTGAAAAATGAGTGTCGTTGTATTCTGAAGAGAACATAACCATGGCGTAATGGTGAGCGCGTGAGACTTCACATCGTGAGGCCGTGAGTTCGATTTGCGGCTTGGGCACTGGGTATTTTTTGCCGGATTGAATTGATGTTTTGAAGAAAATATCCCTTGGTGGTCTTGTATGCCACTTTTTATTTTTAGTCACTTTTTGAATTTTAAATTTTTAACGAATTTTTTAAATTTCAAAGAATACTTAGACACATGAAGTAGAAAAAAGTGTTCAAAGTGTACATCCTACAATTGCTGATTCGGGAGATCGATTTCAATCTTCAAGAGAGCTTTTCAGGCTCACTGCGAGTACGGCTTTTCGTTTTTTTTTTGCAACGGTTTGAAATTTTAATTTTTCTTCCTATGACGCCATAAATTACGAGTTATATGACGGCATTTATGTTGTAAAGCTCAATAACTCGAAAACTTTCGTGCCTAGGGCTTCTGCATGAAATACATTATGTGCATGCTTTTCTGATATGTTTTCTGTTCCGATTGACTCATTAGGGGCGGGGTGACATATCCATTTTGAGTTAACAAAAACACTTGCCAATCTAGTTATATTCTCTAGTCAATTGTCAACGACATTTTTTCTTGCAGAAGCAAAAAAAATACGACCACTGAAACAGGACTTAATTATATGTCTCCAGTTGCTGGAGAGAAAGATAAATTTTGCTGTGTTCGTTCGTCCGTCCATAGCGATTTCTCAGAAACCAACGAGCCGATTGTCTCAAAACTTGCATACATGTTTGGGAGCATATCCAAGTGACGCCCTTGTTAATTTATTGTCGTTCCTTTAAAATTAATATTTTCTGCGAATTTTGGAACTTACGTGGAGTTATCGTGCAATTTTTTACTTTGTGTAGGAGATATATCCAAAACGGTTGGTTGGATTTTGCTCAGACCTTGCGAGAACACACGTATAGTGCAAATGTTTACTATTATTTTTTCATTTTCGTTAAAAATTGTATTTTTGGCGATTTTTTTCATTTTTGACTTGTGTTTGTGTTTTGCTCAGTGTATCCAAAACTATTCATTGGATTTTGCTCCAACCTTCCAAGAAGAACGATCATAGTGTGTAATTATACACCGAAAGCCTATTGTTTAATTTCGCTGAAAATGGATTTTTGTTATTTTTTAATGTTTCTATTTATCCATGAGTAAGTTTGAGTCATAATTTAGAGACGGCATGTCAGATCGTCAATATATCTTTAATAGAATATACATTAGAGGTGTGTAACCTATTTATTATTTTTATTTGAATAATTTTTCAATTTGTGGCAAATTTTTGAAAAATGAGTGTCGTTGTATTCTGAAGAGAACATAACCATGGCGTAATGGTGAGCGCGTGAGACTTCACATCGTGAGGCCGTGAGTTCGATTTGCGGCTTGGGCACTGGGTATTTTTTGCCGGATTGAATTGATGTTTTGAAGAAAACATCCCTTGGTGGTCTTGTATGCCACTTTTTATTTTTAGTCACTTTTTGAATTTTAAATTTTTAACGAATTTTTTAAATTTCAAAGAATACTTAGACACATGAAGTAGAAAAAAGTGTTCAAAGTGTACATCCTACAATTGCTGATTCGGGAGATCGATTTCAATCTTCAAGAGAGCTTTTCAGGCTCACTGCGAGTACGGCTTTTCGTTTTTTTTTTTGCAACGGTTTGAAATTTTAATTTTTCTTCCTATGACGCCATAAATTACGAGTTATATGACGACATTTATGTTTTAAAGCTCAATAACTCGAAAGCTTACGTATCTAGGATTTCTGCATGAAATACATTATGTGCATGCTTTTATGTTATGTTTTCTCTGTTCAAGTGACTCATTAGGTGCGAGGGAGACATATCCGTTTTTGAGTTAACAAAAACACTTGCTAGTCTATTTATATTCTCTTGTCAATTGTCAACGACATTTTTCCTTGCAGAAGTAAAAAATACGTGCGCTGAAACAGGACTTAATTACGTGTTTCCAGTTGCGGGAGAGATATATAGATTTTGTTGTGTTCGTTCGTCCGTCCGCCTGTCTGTCGACGGCGATTTTTCGGAAACCAACGAGCTGATAGTCTCAAAACTTGCATACATGTTTGGGAGCATATCCATATGACGCCCTTGTTAAATTATTGTCGTTCCTTTAAAATTCTTATTTTCGGCGAAATTTTGAACTTTCCTGATGTTTTCGTGCAATTTTTAACTTTGTGCAGGCGATATATCCAAAACAGTTGGTTTGATTTTGCTCATACGTTGCAAGAAGAACACACATATAGTGCAAATGTTTACTATTATTTTTTTTCATTTTCGTTAAAAATTGTATTTTTGGCGATTTTTTTCATTTTCGATTTGTGTGTGTTTTTTGCTCAGTGTATTCGATATCTCCGAAACTATTCATTGGATTTTGTTCAAACCTTCCTAGAAAAACGATCAGAGGTTATTTTTACATTTCACTAAAATGGATTTTCACGATTTTTTTTATTTTCTATTATGCTTTATTAAGTTTAAATCATAATTAAGAGACAGCTTGTCGGATCTTCAATATATCTTGTACAGTAATAGAATATATGTTAGAGGTGTGTAACCTATATATTGTTTTTATTTGAATAACTTTTTAATTTGTGGCAAATTTTTCAAAAATGAGTGTCGTTGTATTCTGGAGAGAACATAACCATGGCGTAATGCTGAGCGCGTGAGACTTCAAATCGTGAGACCGTGAGTTCGACTTCCGGCTTGGGCACTTGATATCCTTTGCTGGATTGTATTGATGTTTGGAAGAAAACATCCCTTAGTGATGTTGTATTACTTGTGATTTTTAGTTGACTTTTTGAATTTTAAATTTTTAGCAAACTTTTGAAATTTCAAAAAATACTTAGACACATGAAGTAAAAAAAGTGTTCAAAGTGTACATCCTACAATGGCTGACTCGGGAGGTCGATTTCGGTATGCATGATAGCTTTTCAGGCTCACTGCGAGCATGGCTTTTTAGTTTTTGCAACGGTTTGGAAATTTTAATTTTTCTTCCATTTTACGAATTTTGACGTCATTTGTGTTTGCAAGCTCAATAACTCGAAAACTTACGTACCTAGGGCTTCTGCACGAAATACATTATGTGCATGGTTTTATTTTATGCTTTCTCTGTTCCAAGTAACTCATTAAGGGCAGGGGAGACATGTCCATTTTGAGTTAACAAAAATACTTGCCAATCTTGTTATATTGTCTAGTCAATTGCCAACGACATTTTATCTTGCAGGAGCAAAAACAATACCGCACTGAAACAGGACTTAATTATATGTCTCCCCTTACTTGAGAGATGTATATATTTTGTTGTGTTCGTTCGTCCGTCCGCCTGTCTGTGGACGGCGATTTCTCAGAAACAAACGAGCCGATTGTCTCGACACTTGCATACATGTTTGGGAGCATATCCATATGACGCCCTTGTTAAATTATTGTCGTTCCTTTAAATTCCTATTTTCGGCGAGGTTTTGAACTTTCGTGAGGTTTTCGTGCAATTTTTTACTTTGTGCAGGCGATATATCCAAAACGGTTATTTGGATCTTGCTCAGACCTTGCGAGAACACACGTATAGTGCAAATGTTTACTATTAGTTTTTCATTTTCGTTAAAAATTGTATTTTTGGCGATTTTTTTCATTTTCGACTTGTGTGTGTTTTTTGCTCAGTGTATTCGATATCTTCGAAACTATTCATTGAATTTTGTTCAAACCTTCCATGAAAAACGATCAGAGTGTGCAATTATAGACCGAGAGGTTATTATTACATTTCGCTCAAATGGATTTTCACGATTAGTTTGATTTTTTATTTATGCTTTATTAAGTTTGAATCATAATTAAGAGACAGCCTGTCGGATCTTCAATATATCTTTAACAGTAATAGAATAAATATTAGAGGTGTGTAACCTGTATATTATTTTTATTTGAATAGCTTTTTAATTTGTGGCAAATTTTTTAAAAATGAGTGTCGTTGTATTCTGGAGAGAACATAACCATGGCGTAATGGTGAGCGCGTGAGACTTCACATCGTGAGGCCGTGAGTTCGATTCCCGGCTTGGGCAGCAGGTATTTTTTGCCGGATTGAATTGATGTTTGGAAGAAAGCATCCCTTGGTGGTCTTGTATGCCACTTTTTATTTTTAGTCGACTTTTTGAATTTTAAATTTTTAACGAATTTTTTAAATTTCAAAGAATACTTAGACACATGAAGTAGAAAAAAGTGTTCAAAGTGTACATCCTACAATTGCTGATTCGGGAGATCGATTTCAATCTTCAAGAGAGCTTTTCAGGCTCACTGCAAGTACGGCTTTTCGTTTTTTTTGCAACGGTTTGAAATTTTAATTTTTCTTCCTATGACGCCATAAATTACGAGTTATATGACGGCATTTATGTTTTAAAGCTCAATAACTCGAAAGCTTACGTATCTAGGATTTCTGCATGAAATACATTATGTGCATGCTTTTATGTTATGTTTTCTCTGTTCAAAGTAACTCATTGGGTGCGAGGGAGACATATCCGTTTTTGAGTTAACAAAAACACTTGCTAATCTAGTTATGTTCTCTAGTCAATTGTCAACGACACTTTTTCTTGCAGAAGTAAAAAAATACGGCCACTGAAACAGGACTTAATTACATGTCTCCAGTTGCGGGAGAGATATATAGATTTTGTTGTGTTCGTTTGTCCGTCCGCCTGTCTGTGGACGGCGATTTCTCAGAAACCAACGAGCCGATTGTCTCAACACCTGCATACATGTTTGGGAGCATATCCATATGACGCCCTTGTTAAATTATTGTCGTTCCTTTAAAATTCTTATTTTCGGCGAAGTTTTGAACTTTCGTCGGGTTATCGTGCAATTTTTTACTTTGTGCAGTCGATATATCCAAAACGGTTATTTGGATTTTGCTCAGACCTTGCGAGAACACACGTATAGTGCAAATGTTTACTATTAGTTTTTCATTTCCGTTAAAAATAGCATTTTTGGCGATTTTTTCATTTTCGACTTGTGTGTGTTTTTTGCTCAGTGTATTCGATATCTCCGAAACTATTCATTGGATTTTGTTCAAACCTTCCAAGAAAAACGATCAGAGTGTGCAATTATAGACCGAGAGGTTATTATTACATTTCGCTAAAATGGATTTTCACGATTAGTTTGATTTTTTATTTATGCTTTATTAAGTTTGAATCATAATTAAGAGACAGCCTGTCGGATCTTCAATATATCTTTAACAGTAATAGAATATATATTAGAGGTGTGTAACGTATATATTGTTTTTATTTGAATAGCTTTTTAATTTGTGGAAAATTTTTAAAAAATGAGTGTCGTTGTATTCTGGAGAGAACATAACCATGGCGTAATGGTGAGCGCGTGAGACTTCACATCGTGAGGCCGTGAGTTCGATTCCCGGCTTGGGCAGCAGATATTTTTTGCCGGATTGAATTGATGTTTGGAAGAAAGCATCCCTTGGTGGTCTTGTATGCCACTTTTTATTTTTAGTCGACTTTTTGAATTTTAAATTTTTAACGAATTTTTTAAATTTCAAAGAATACTTAGACACATGAAGTAGAAAAAAGTGTTCAAAGTGTACATCCTACAATGGCTGATTCAGGAGACCGATTTCAATCTTCAAGAGAGCTTTTCAGGCTCACTGCGAGTACGGCTTTTCGTTTTTTTTTGCAACGGTTTGAAATTTTAATTTTTCTTCCTTTGACGCCATAAATTACGAGTTATATGACGGCATTTATGTTTTAAAGCTCAATAACTCGAAAGCTTACGTATCTAGGATTTCTGCATGAAATACATTATGTGCATGCTTTTATGTTATGTCTTCTCTGTTCAAAGTAACTCATTGGGTGCGAGGGAGACATATCCGTTTTTGAGTTAACAAAAACACTTGCTAATCTAGTTATGTTCTCTAGTCTATTGTCAACGACATTTTTTCTTGCAGAAGTAAAAAAATACGGTCACTGAAACAAGACTTAATTACATGTCTCCAGTTGCGGGAGAGATATATAGATTTTGTTGTGTTCGTTTTTGAATTTTAAATTTTTAACGAATTTTTTAAATTTCAAAGAATACTTAGACACATGAAGTAGAAAAAAGTGTTCAAAGTGTACATCCTACAATGGCTGATTCAGGAGACCGATTTCAATCTTCAAGAGAGCTTTTCAGGCTCACTGCGAGTACGGCTTTTCGTTTTTTTTTGCAACGGTTTGAAATTTTAATTTTTCTTCCTTTGACGCCATAAATTACGAGTTATATGACGGCATTTATGTTTTAAAGCTCAATAACTCGAAAGCTTACGTATCTAGGATTTCTGCATGAAATACATTATGTGCATGCTTTTATGTTATGTTTTCTCTGTTCAAAGTAACTCATTGGGTGCGAGGGAGACATATCCGTTTTTGAGTTAACAAAAACACTTGCTAATCTAGTTATGTTCTCTAGTCTATTGTCAACGACATTTTTTCTTGCAGAAGTAAAAAAATACGGTCACTGAAACAAGACTTAATTACATGTCTCCAGTTGCGGGAGAGATATATAGATTTTGTTGTGTTCGTTTTTGAATTTTAAATTTTTAACGAATTTTTTAAATTTCAAAGAATACTTAGACACATGAAGTAGAAAAAAGTGTTCAAAGTGTACATCCTACAATTGCTGATTCGGGAGATCGATTTCAATCTTCAAGAGAGCTTTTCAGGCTCACTGCAAGTACGGCTTTTCGTTTTTTTTGCAACGGTTTGAAATTTTAATTTTTCTTCCTATGACGCCATAAATTACGAGTTATATGACGGCATTTATGTTTTAAAGCTCAATAACTCGAAAGCTTACGTATCTAGGATTTCTGCATGAAATACATTATGTGCATGCTTTTATGTTATGTTTTCTCTGTTCAAAGTAACTCATTGGGTGCGAGGGAGACATATCCGTTTTTGAGTTAACAAAAACACTTGCTAGTCTAGTTATGTTCTCTAGTCAATTGTCAACGACATTTTTTCTTGCAGAAGTAAAAAAATACGGCCACTGAAACAGGACTTAATTACATGTCTCCAGTTGCGGGAGAGATATATAGATTTTGTTGTGTTCGTTTGTCCGTCCGCCTGTCTGTGAACGGCGATTTCTCAGAAACCAACGAGCCGATTGTCTCAACACCTGCATACATGTTTGGGAGCATATCCATATGACGCCCTTGTTAAATTATTGTCGTTCCTTTAAAATTCTTATTTTCGGCGAAGTTTTGAACTTTCGTCGGGTTATCGTGCAATTTTTTACTTTGTGCAGTCGATATATCCAAAACGGTTATTTGGATTTTGCTCAGACCTTGCGAGAACACACGTATAGTGCAAATGTTTACTATTAGTTTTTCATTTCCGTTAAAAATAGTATTTTTGGCGATTTTTTTCATTTTCGACTTGTGTGTGTTTTTTGCTCAGTGTATTCGATATCTCCGAAACTATTCATTGGATTTTGTTCAAACCTTCCAAGAAAAACGATCAGAGTGTGCAATTATAGACCGAGAGGTTATTATTACATTTCGCTAAAATGGATTTTCACGATTAGTTTGATTTTTTATTTATGCTTTATTAAGTTTGAATCATAATTAAGAGACAGCCTGTCGGATCTTCAATATATCTTTAACAGTAATAGAATATATATTAGAGGTGTGTAACCTATATATTGTTTTTATTTGAATAGCTTTTTAATTTGTTGCAAATTTTTTAAAAATGAGTGTCGTTGTATTCTGGAGAGAACATAACCATGGCGTAATGGTGAGCGCGTGAGACTTCACATCGTGAGGCCGTGAGTTCGATTCCCGGCTTGGGCAGCAGATATTTTTTGCCGGATTGAATTGATGTTTGGAAGAAAGCATCCCTTGGTGGTCTTGTATGCCACTTTTTATTTTTAGTCGACTTTTTGAATTTTAAATTTTTAACGAATTTTTTAAATTTCAAAGAATACTTAGACACATGAAGTAGAAAAAAGTGTTCAAAGTGTACATCCTACAATGGCTGATTCAGGAGATCGATTTCAATCTTCAAGAGAGCTTTTCAGGCTCACTGCGAGTACGGCTTTTCGTTTTTTTTGCAACGGTTTGAAATTTTAATTTTTCTTCCTTTGACGCCATAAATTACGAGTTATATGACGGCATTTATGTTTTAAAGCTCAATAACTCGAAAGCTTACGTATCTAGGATTTCTGCATGAAATACATTATGTGCATGCTTTTATGTTATGTTTTCTCTGTTCAAAGTAACTAATTGGGTGCGAGGGAGACATATCCGTTTTTGAGTTAACAAAAACACTTGCTAATCTAGTTATGTTCTCTAGTCTATTGTCAACGACATTTTTTCTTGCAGAAGTAAAAAAATACGGTCACTGAAACAAGACTTAATTACATGTCTCCAGTTGCGGGAGAGATATATAGATTTTGTTGTGTTCGTTTGTCCGTCCGCCTGTCTGTGGACGGCGATTTCTCAGAAACAAACGAGCCGATTGTCTCAACACCTGCATACATGTTTGGGAGCATATCCATATGACGCCCTTGTTAAATTATTGTCGTTCCTTTAAAATTCTTATTTTCGGCGAAGTTTTGAACTTTCGTCGGGTTATCGTGCAATTTTTTACTTTGTGCAGTCGATATATCCAAAACGGTTATTTGGATTTTGCTCAGACCTTGCGAGAACACACGTATAGTGCAAATGTTTACTATTAGTTTTTCATTTCCGTTAAAAATAGTATTTTTGGCGATTTTTTTCATTTTCGACTTGTGTGTGTTTTTTGCTCAGTGTATTCGATATCTCCGAAACTATTTATTGGATTTTGTTCAAACCTTCCAAGAAAAACGATCAGAGTGTGCAATTATAGACCGAGAGGTTATTATTACATTTCGCTAAAATGGATTTTCACGATTAGTTTGATTTTTTATTTATGCTTTATTAAGTTTGAATCATAATTAAGAGACAGCCTGTCGGATCTTCAATATATCTTGTACAGTAATAGAATATATGTTAGAGGTGTGTAACTTATATATTGTTTTTATTTGAATAGCTTTTTAATTTGTGGCAAATGTTTGAAAAATGAGTGTCGTTGTATTCTGGAGAGAACATAACCATGGCCTAATGGTGAGCGCATGAGACTTCAAATCGTGAGTTCGGCTTCCGGATTGATCACTTGGTATTTTTTGCCGGATTGAATTGATGTTTGGAAGAAAGCATCCCTTAGTGATGTTGTAATATTTGTTATTTTTAGTTGACTTTTCAAATTTTAAATTTTTAGCAAATTTTCTAAATTTCAAAAAATACTTAGACACATGAAGTAGAAAAAAGTGTTCAAAGTGTACATCCTACAATGGCTGATTCGGGAGTTCGATTTCGGTATCGAAGATAGCTTTTCAGGCTCGCATGGCTTTTCAGTTTTTGCAACGGTTTGGAAATTTTAATTTTTCTTCCATTTTACGAATTTTGACGTCATTTGTGTTTGCAAGCTCAATAACTCGAAAACTTACGTACCTAGGGCTTCTGCACGAAATACATTATGTGCATGCTTTTATGTTATGTTTTCTCTGTTCCAAGTCACTCATTAAGGGCAGGGGAGACATATCCATTTTGAGTTAACAACAATACTTGCCAATCTTGTTATATTTTCTAGTCAATTGTCAACGACATTTTATCTTGCAGGAGCAAAAACAATACGGCACTGAAACAGGACTTAATTATATGTCTCCCCTAACTATATAGATTTTGTTGTTTTCTTTCGTCCGTCCGCCTGTCTGTCGACGGCGATTTCTCAGAAACCAACGAGCCAATTGTCTCAAAACTTGCATACATGTTTGGGAGCATATCCATATGATACCCTTGTTAAATTATTGTCGTTCCTTTATAATTCCTATTTTCGGCGAAGTTTTGAAGTTACATGGGGTTTTCGTGCAATTTTTTTGCTTTGTGCATGCGATATATCCAAAACAGTTGGTTGGATTTTGCTCAGACGTTGCGAGAACACACGTATAGTGCAAATGTTTGCTATTATTTTTTCATTTTCGTTAAAAATTGTATTTTTGGCGATGTTTTCATTTTTGACTTGTGTGTGTTTTTTGCTCAGTGTATCCAAAACTATTCATTGGATTTTGCTCCAACCTTCCAAGAAGAACGATCATAGTGTGTAATTATACACCGAAAGCCTATTGTTTAATTTCGCTGAAAATGGATTTTTGTTATTTTTTAATGTTTTTATTTATCCATAATTAGGTTTGAGTCATAATTAAGAGACGACATGTCAGATCGTCAATATATCTTACACAGTAATAAAATATACATTAGAGGTGTATAACCTTTTTATTGTTTTCATTTGAATAATTTTTAAATTTGTAGCAAATTTTTGAAAAATGAGTGTCGTTGTATTCTGAAGAGAACATAGCCATGGCGTAATGGTGAGCGCGTGAGACTTCACATCGTGAGCCTGTGACTTCGATTCCTGGTTTGGGCACTAGGTATTTTTGGCCGCATTGAATTGATGTTTGGAAGAAAACATCCCTTGGTGGTCTTGTATGCCACTTTTCATTTTTAGTCGACTTTTTGAATTTTAAATTTTTAATGAATTTTTTAAATTTTAAAAAATACTTCGACACATGAGGTAGAAAAAAGTGTTCATCCTACAATGGCTGATTCGGGAGATCGATATCAATACCCAAGATAGCTTTTCAGACTCACTGCGAGTATGGCTTTTCGTTTTTTGCAACGGTTTGAAATTTTAATTTTTCTTCCTATGACGATATCAATTACGAGTTATATGACGGCATTTATGTTTTAAAGCTCAATAACTCGAAAACTTACGTACCTAGGGCTTCTGCGTGAAATACATTATGTGCATGCTTTTATGTTATGTTTTCTCTGTTCCAAGTGACTCATTAGGTGCGAGGGAGACATATCCGACACTTGCTAATCTAGTTATATTCTCTTCTCAATTGTCAACGACATTTTTTCTTGCACGGCGATTTCTCAGACACCAACTGGCACATTGTCTCAAAACTTGCATACGTGTTTAGGAGCATATACAAGTGACGTGTTTGTTAATTTATTTTCGTTCCATTACAATTCTCATTTTTCGGCTGATTTTTAAACTTACATGGGGTTATCGTGCAATTTTATACTTTGTGCAGGCGATATATCCAAAACGGTTGTTGGTTTTTGCTCAGACATTGCAAGAAGAAAACACACGTAGTGGAAATTTTTACTATTACTTTGTTTCATTTTCATTAAAAATTGTACTTTTGGGGATTTTTTTTCATTTTTGACTTGTGTTTGTTTTTGAGTCAGTGTATTCGATATCACCGAAACTATACATTGGATTTTTCTCATACCTTCCAAGAAGAACGATCATTGTATGCAATTATACACCGAGATTCTATAATTTAATTTCGCTATAAATGGATTTTTATTTTTTTAATGTTTCTATTTATGTATTATTAAGTTTGAGACATACTTAAGAGACAGCATGTCAGATCGTCAATATATCTTACACATTAATAAAATATACATTAGAGGTGTATAACCTATTTATTGTTTTTATTTGAATAGCTTTTTAATTTGTGGCAAATTTGTGAAAAATGAGTGTCGTTGTATTATGAAGAGAACATAACCATGGCCTAATGGTGAGCGCGTGAGACTTCACATCGTGAGGCCGTGGCTTGGATTCCTGGTTTGGGTACTAGGTATTTTTTTGCCGGAGTGAATTGATGTTTGGAAGAAAATATCCCTTGGTGGTCTTGTATGCCACTTTTTATTTTTAGTCGACTTTTTGATTTTTAAATTTTTAATGAATTTTTTAAATTTCAAAAAATACTTAGACACATGAGGTAGAAAAAAGTGTTCAAAGTGTACATCCTACAATGGTTAATTCGGGAGATCGATATCAATATCCAAGATAGCTTTTCAGGCTCACTGCGAGTATGGTTTTTCGTTTTTTGCAACGGTTTGAAATTTAAATTTTTCTTCTTATGGTGCCATAAATTACGAGTTATATCACGGTATTTATGTTTTAAAGCTCAATAACTCGAAAACTTACGTACACAATGCTTCTGCACAAAATACATTATCTGCATGCTTTTATGTTATGTTTTCTCTGTTTCAAGTTACTCATTAAGGGCGAGGGAGACATATCCGTTTTTGAGTTAACAAAAACACTTGCTAATCTAGTTATATTCTCTTGTCAATTGTCAACGACATTTTTTCTTGCAGAAGTAAAAGAAAATACGGCCACTGAAACAGGACTTAGTTACATGTCTCCAGTTGCGGGAGAGATATATAGATTTTGTTGTGTTCGTTCGTCCGTCGACTGTCTGTCGACGGCGATTTCTCAGAAACCAACGAGCCGATTGTCTCAAAACTTTCACACATGTTTGGGAGCATATCCAAATGACGTCCTTGTTAAATTATTGTCGTTCCTTTAAAATTCCCATTTTTCGGCGAATTTTTAAACTTACATTGGGTTTCGTGCAATTTTTTACTTTGTGCAGGCGATATATCAAAAACGGTTGGATGGATTTTGCTCAGACGTTGCGAGAAGAATACAAGTGTAGTGCAAATGTTTACTATCATTTTTTCATTTTCGTTAAAAATTGTATTTTTGGCGATTTTTTTAATTTATTACTTGTGTGTGTTTTTTACTCAGTGTATTCGATATCTCCGAAACTATTCATTGGATTTTGCCCATACCTTCGAAGAAGAACGATCAAAGTGGGCATTTATACACCGAAAGGCTATTGTTTAATTTCGCTGAAAATGGATTTTTATTATTTTTTTATTTTTTTATTTATGCTTTATTAAGTTTGAGTCATAATTAAGAGAGAGCCTGACGGATCTTCAATATATCTTGTACAGTGACAGAATATATGTTACAGTTGGGAAGCCTATTTATTGTTTTTATTTGAATAGCTTTTGAAGTTGTTACAAATTTTTGAAAAATGAGTGTCCTTGTATTCTGAAGAGAATATAACCGTGGCGTAATGGTGAGCGCGTGAGACTTCACATCGTGAGGATGTGAGGTCGATTCCCGGCTTGGGCACTAGGTATTTTTTGCCGGATTGAATTGATGTTTGGAAGAAAGCATCCCTTGGTGGTGTTGTATTACTTGTTATTTTTAGTCGACTTTTTGAATTTTAATTTTTTTTCAAATTTTTGAAATTTCAAAAAAAAAAAAAAATACTTCGACACATGAAGTAGAAAAAAGTGTTCAAAGTGTACATCCTACAATGGCTGATTCGGAAGTTCGATTTCAATATCCAAGATAGCTTTTCAGACTTACTGCGAGTATGGCTTTTCGTTTTTTGCAACGGTTTGAAATTTAAATTTTTCTTCCTATGACGCTATAAATTACGAGTTATATCACGGTATTTATGTTTTAAAGCTCAATAACTCGAAATCTTACGTACGTAGGGCTTCTGCACGAAATACATTATGTGCATGCTTTTATGTTATGTTTTCTCTGTTCAAAGTGACACATTAAGGGCGAGGGAGACATATCCGTTTTTGAGTTAACAAGAACACTTGCGAATCTAGTTATATTCTCTAGTCAATTGTCAACGACATTTTTTCTTGCAGAAGTAAAAAAAATACGGCCAGTGTAACAGGACTTAATTGCATTTCTCCAGTTGCGGGAGAGATATATAGATTTTGTTGTGTTCGTTCGTCCGTCCGCCTGTCTGTGGACGGCGATTTCTCAGAAACCAACGAGCCGATTGTCTCAAAAGTTGCATACATATTTGGGAGCATAGCCAAATGACGTTAATTTATTGTCGTTCCTTTGAAATTCCCATTTTCCGCGAATTTTTAAACTTACATGGGGTTTTTCGTGCAACTTTTTACTTTGTGCAGGCGATACATCCAAAACGTTTGGTTTAGTTTTGCTCAGACGTTGCGAGAAGAATACACACATAGCGCACATGTTTACTATTATTTTTTTTCATTTAATAAATTGTGTTTTTGGTGATTTTTTTCATTTCTGACTTGTGTGTATTTTTTACTCAGTGTATTCGATATCTCCGAAACTATTCATTGGATTTTGTTCAAACTTTCCGAGAAGAACGATCATAGTGTGCAATTATACACCGAGAGGTTATTGCTTAATTTCGCTGAAAATGGATTGATGCGATTTTTTTAATTTTTAATGCTTTATTAAGTTTGATTCATAATTAAGAGACGGCATGTGAGATCTTCAATATATCTTGCACAGTAATAGAATATACTTTGGAGGTGTGTAACCTATTTATTGCTTTTATTTTAATAAATTTTAAATTTTTGTTAAAATGAAAAAAAGAGTTTCGTTGTATTGTGAAGCCATCATACCCATGGCGTAACTGGGGAGAGCGTGAGACTTCACATCGTGAGGCCGTGAGTTCGATTCCCGACTTGGGCCCTAGGTGCTGTTTTGCCGGATTGAATTGATTTTTGGAAGAAAACATCACTTCGTGGTCTTGTATGCCACTTTTTATTTTTAGTCGACTTTTTATATTTTAAATTTTTAACGAATGCTTTAAATTAAAAAAATACTTATACACATGAAGTAGAAAATGTTCAAAGTGCACATCCTACAATGGTTGAGACGGCAGATCGATTTCAAAATCCAAGATAGCTTTTCAGGCTCACTGCGAGTATAACTTTTCGTTTTTTACAACGGTTTGGAAATTTTAATTTTTCTTGCTACGACGTCATCAATTACGAGTTATATGACGGCATTTATGTTTTAAAACTCAATAACTCGACAGCTAATGAACCTAGCGCTTGGAAACAAAATACATTGTTGGACTTCTTTTAAACAAGGAATTTTTTGGTATGGCAACGTTGTACCTATGACGTTATTGTTTACAAGTTATGACATCATTTGTGTTTGAAGCTCAATAACTTGAACCCTACGCACCCAGGGCTTCGGCACGAAATAAGTAACTGATTAAGGGCAGGGGAGACATACCTATTTTTGTGTTAACAAAAACACTTGTCAATCTGGTTGATAATATTTGTGACAACATAAATTCTTATGCTTATGAAACCTATCATTCTAAAGGAAAACCACAAAGAAAATTCATACGATAAGATGTTTCAGAGAAGAATTTAGTGACTTGGCCTCTCATGGTACCTGGCCGGCCTTTCATGTACCTTGCTGGATCAAATTGTTTGGGTCTCATGTGTCAATAGTTGGGCATAAGACATAAAGTGAAGCAAGTGTGACACATTCACTATGGCGAGATCTGTTTATGCCATATACGGTTCATGTATAAGAACGTATAGATTTGCCACCAGAATTACAAGGTGCGAACACAGACTTGTTAATATGATCAAATCACCCACAGCGAAGAAAAGCTTCGATATATCTCCAGTGTTTCCACTGAGGCTCACCAAAGAACACGTATTTTTGGCTGTTAAAAAAGTTGACGTATTTTTACCGCAATCTTATTGCAAGTTTTGGCAAAACAAAAATTATCATTTTCAGTTGTTTTCAAATATATAAAGGCTTATTGGAGGCACTCAGAATGAGGTCAGTTCAAGATTTAATGTGGGGGTTCCCGGGGGAGGTGCAGCGCTATGTAGCGCAGGAATTAGGCGGACGAGGAGTGTACAGGCGCCAGGATCGTCAGACGCTAGAAAGGGCGGTGGTTCTGATTAAGAACTGCCTTCATGAACAGAGAGTTCAAACTCAGGGTAAGTCAAACTTTCTGTTTCTTTTCAAACTTCAATGAATTTGCCTTAACTGATTCTCTGAGGGATGGGTATGAAGGTCATGGACGCGCATGACAACCAGTTAGTTCCGGGGGCAGAGGGTTGCCACTTGGCAAACATTTGTTGAAGATTCGATTCCGAATGGTTTGGTCACCAAAAAAACTTTAAATTAGAAACGTTTTTTTGGGCCAAAAGGGAAGAAAATGAGCTCAAAATGTAATGTTGTTTAGGCGCAATCAGTTCGAAATCGCTCTTATCTCTAACCCGAAAGGGTCGACAGTTAGCTCAAAATTTCTAACCCTTTTCGATATAATAGTAAACTTCCGTTTTTTAGTCCTTAGCCAATATTGGATGAAGGCTATTGCTATGGTCGTGTCCGTCCGTCCGACCGTCCGCCCGTCTGTCCGTCTGTCCGTCCGTTAACACTTACCTTGCGAACACGCTCTAGCCTACAATTTTTTGCCAATCGCTTAGACATTTTAGATATAGCTAGTGTATAGAGGGATAATGATGCCTGTTTTTTATGAGCCATATCTGACCAAGAACAGTGGCTCAGCTGGAATTGGAAATTTTCATATTTGTACCATGATCAAGTTTGCTTAACATGTGGCTTATGAACACTCTCTAGCCTACAGTTCTTTACCAATTTCCAAGATATTTCGGATATAGCTACTATATAGAGCAATAAGGATTTCTGTTGTATATGAGCCATAACCGTCCAAGGAGAGAGGCTCAGCTGGAGTATTATCAGGTTTAGTGGCATGTAGCTTGTGAACACTCTCTAGACTACAGTTCTTTACCAATTGCTAAGATATTTCGGATATAGCTACTATATAAAGCAATAAAAATATCTATTGTTTATGAGCTATATCTGACTAAGGACAATGACTCAGCTGGACTTGGAAATTTTCTTTTTTGTACCATTATCTTGTTTGCTTATCATGTGCTTTGCGAACACTCTCTAGCCTACAATTCTTTACCAATTATTAAGATATTTTAGATACAGCTAGTGTATAGATGCTAAAAGATTTCTGTTGTTTATGAGCTATATCTTTCAAAGGACAGTGGCTCACCTGGACTTGAAAGTTTTCTTATTTGTACCATTATCATGTTTGCTTATCATGTGGCTTTTGAACACTCTATAGCCTACAATTCTTTAGTAATTATTAAGATATTTTAGATATAGCTATTGTAAAGATGGATAAAGATTCGTATTGTTTATGAACCATATCTAACCAAGGACAGTGGCTCAGCTGGACTTGAAAATTTTTCTAATTTGTACTCTTATCATGTTTCTTTATCATGTGACTTGTGAACACTCTTTAGACTACAATTCTTTACGAATTATTAGGATATTTTAGATATAGCCTGAGTATAGACGGATAAATATCCCTCTCGTTTATGAGCCATATCTGACCAAGGACAATGGCTCAGCTGGACTTGGAAATTTTCTTTTTTGTACCATTATCTTGTTTGCTTATTATGTGGTTTGCGAACACTCTCTAGCCTACAATTCTTTACCAATTATTAAGATATTTTAGATACAGCTAGTGCATAGATGCAAAAAGATCTCTGTTGTTTATGAGCCATATCTGACCAAGGACCATGGCTCAGCTGGACTTGGAATTTTTCTTTTTTGTGCCATTATCATGTTTGCTTATCATGTGGCTTGTAAACGCTCTTTAGCCTACAATTCTTTACCAATTATTATATTTCAGATATAGCTAGTGTATAGATGCAAAAAGATCCCTGTTGTTTATGAGCCATATCTGTCTAAGGACAGTGGCTCACCTGGACTTGGTAATTTTCTTATTTGTACTCTTTCCCGTATCATGTGACTTGTGAACACTCTTTAGCCTACAATTCTTTACAAATTATTAGGATATTTTAGATATAGCTAGTGAATGAACTGATAAAGATCGCTGTTGTTTATGAGCCATATCTGACGAAGGATAGTGGTTCAACTGGACTTGAAAATTTTCTTTTTTGTACCATTATCATGTTTGCTAATCATGTGGCTTGTAAACGCTCTTTAGACTACAATTCTTTACCAATTATTAAGATATTTTAGATATGGCCAGTGTATATATCGATAAAGATTTTTGTTGTTTATGAGCTACATCTAACCAAGAGAGTGGCTCGCCTGAACTTGGAAAATTTCTTTTTTGTACCATTATCATGTTTGCTTATCATGTGGCTTGTGAACACTCTCCAGCCTACAATTCTTAAGCAATTATTAAGATGTTTTAGATATAGCTAGTGTGTATATGGATAAAGATCCCTGTTGTTTACGAGCTATTTCTGACCAAGGACAGTGGCTCAGCTGAACTTGGAAATTTTCATTTTTGTACCATTATCATGTTTGATTATCATGTGGCCCGGAACACTCTCTAGCCTACAATTCTTTACCAATTATTAAGATATTTTAGATATAGCTAGCGAATGGACAGATAAAGATCTCTGTTGTTTATGAGCCATATCTAGATAAGGACAGTGGCTCACCTGGACTTGGTAATTTTCTTTTCAGTACCATTATCATGTTTCCTTATCATGTGGCTTGTGAACACTCTCCAGCCTACTGTTCTTTACGAATTATTAAGATATTTTAGACATAGCTATTGTATAGACGGACAAAGATTCGTATTGTTTATGAGCTATATCTGACCAAAGATAGTTGCTCACCTGGACTTGGAAATTTTCTTATTTGTACCATTATCATTTCTGCTTATCATGTGGCTTATGAATACTCTCTAGCCTAGAATTCTTTACCAATTATTTAGATATCTTAGATATGGCTAGTGTAGAAACTGATAAGGATTTCTGTTGTTTGTGAGCCATATCTGACCAAGGACAGTGGCTCAGCTGGACTTGGAAATTGTCTTATTTGTACCATTATCATGTTGCTTATCATGTAGCTTGTGAACACTCTCTAGCCTACAATTCCTTAGCACTTAATAAGATATTATAGACATAGCTATTGTATAGACGGATAAAGATTCGTATTGTTTATAAACCGTATCTAACCAAAGACAATGGCTCAGCTGGACTTCGTAATTTTCTTATTTGTACCATTATCATGTTTACTTATCATGTGACTTGTGAACACTCTTTAGCCTACAATTCTTTACAAATTATTAGGATATTTTAGATATAGCTAGTGAATAGACTGGTTAAGATCCCTTTTGTTTATGAGCCATATCTGACCGAGGAGAGTGGCTCGCCTGAACTTGGAAAATTTTTTATTTGCACCATTATCATGTTTGCTTATCATGTGGCTTGTGAACGCTCTCTAGCCTACAATTCTTTACCAACCATTACGATATTTTAGATATAGCTAGTGTATAGATGGAAAAAGATCCCTGTTGTTTATGAGCCATATCTGACTAAGGACAGTGGCCCACCTGGAATTGGACATTTTCTTATTTGTACCATTATCATGTTTGCTTATCATGTGGCTTGTGAATACTCTCTAGTTTACAATTCTTTACCAGTTATTAAGATATTTTAGAAATAGCTATTGTATAGACGAGTAAAGATTCGTATTGTTTATGAGCTATATCTGACCATTATAGTTGCTCACCTGGACTTGGAAATTTTCTTATTTGTACCATTATCATGTTTTCTTATCATGTGACTTGTGAACACTCATAAGCCTACAATTCTTTACAAATTATTAGGATATTTTAGATATAGCTAGTGAACAGACTAGTAAAAATCCCTATTGTTTATGAGCCATATCTGACGAAGGATAGTGGCTCAACTGGACTTTGAAAATTTCTTATTTGTAGCATTATCATGTTTGCTTATCATGTGGCTTGTGAACACTCTCTAGTTTACAATTCTTTACCAATTATTAAGATATTTTAGATATGGCTAGTGTATGGACTGATAAAGATCTTTTGTTTATGAGCCATATCTGACTAAGGGCAGTGGCTCACATGGACTTGGAAATTTTCTTATTTGTACTATTATCATGTTTGCTTATCATGTGGCTTGTGAACACTCTCCAGCCTACAATTCTTAAGCAATTATTAAGATGTTTAAGATATAGCTAGTGTGTATATGGATAAAGATCCCTGTTGTTTACGAGCTATTTCTGACCAAGGACAGTGGCTCAGCTGAACTTGGAAATTTTCATTTTTGTACCATTATCATGTTTGATTATCATGTGGCCCGGAACACTCTCTAGCCTACAATTCTTTACCAATTATTAAGATATTTTAGATATAGCTAGCGAATGGACAGATAAAGATCTCTGTTGTTTATGAGCCATATCTAGATAAGGACAGTGGCTCACCTGGACTTGGTAATTTTCTTTTCAGTACCATTATCATGTTTCCTTATCATGTGGCTTGTGAACACTCTCCAGCCTACTGTTCTTTACGAATTATTAAGATATTTTAGACATAGCTATTGTATAGACGGACAAAGATTCGTATTGTTTATGAGCTATATCTGACCAAAGATAGTTGCTCACCTGGACTTGGAAATTTTCTTATTTGTACCATTATCATTTCTGCTTATCATGTGGCTTATGAATACTCTCTAGCCTAGAATTCTTTACCAATTATTTAGATATCTTAGATATGGCTAGTGTAGAAACTGATAAGGATTTCTGTTGTTTGTGAGCCATATCTGACCAAGGACAGTGGCTCAGCTGGACTTGGAAATTGTCTTATTTGTACCATTATCATGTTGCTTATCATGTAGCTTGTGAACACTCTCTAGCCTACAATTCCTTAGCACTTAATAAGATATTATAGACATAGCTATTGTATAGACGGATAAAGATTCGTATTGTTTATAAACCGTATCTAACCAAAGACAATGGCTCAGCTGGACTTCGTAATTTTCTTATTTGTACCATTATCATGTTTACTTATCATGTGACTTGTGAACACTCTTTAGCCTACAATTCTTTACAAATTATTAGGATATTTTAGATATAGCTAGTGAATAGACTGGTTAAGATCCCTTTTGTTTATGAGCCATATCTGACCGAGGAGAGTGGCTCGCCTGAACTTGGAAAATTTTTTATTTGCACCATTATCATGTTTGCTTATCATGTGGCTTGTGAACGCTCTCTAGCCTACAATTCTTTACCAACCATTACGATATTTTAGATATAGCTAGTGTATAGATGGAAAAAGATCCCTGTTGTTTATGAGCCATATCTGACTAAGGACAGTGGCCCACCTGGAATTGGACATTTTCTTATTTGTACCATTATCATGTTTGCTTATCATGTGGCTTGTGAATACTCTCTAGTTTACAATTCTTTACCAGTTATTAAGATATTTTAGAAATAGCTATTGTATAGACGAGTAAAGATTCGTATTGTTTATGAGCTATATCTGACCATTATAGTTGCTCACCTGGACTTGGAAATTTTCTTATTTGTACTATTATCATGTTTTCTTATCATGTGACTTGTGAACACTCATAAGCCTACAATTCTTTACAAATTATTAGGATATTTTAGATATAGCTAGTGAACAGACTAGTAAAAATCCCTATTGTTTATGAGCCATATCTGACGAAGGATAGTGGCTCAACTGGACTTTGAAAATTTCTTATTTGTAGCATTATCATGTTTGCTTATCATGTGGCTTGTGAACACTCTCTAGTTTACAATTCTTTACCAATTATTAAGATATTTTAGATATGGCTAGTGTATGGACTGATAAAGATCTTTTGTTTATGAGCCATATCTGACTAAGGGCAGTGGCTCACATGGACTTGGAAATTTTCTTATTTGTACTATTATCATGTTTGCTTATCATGTGGCTTGTGAACACTCTCCAGCCTACAATTCTTAAGCAATTATTAAGATGTTTTAGATATAGCTAGTGTGTATATGGATAAAGATCCCTGTTGTTTACGAGCTATTTCTGACCAAGGACAGTGGCTCAGCTGAACTTGGAAATTTTCATTTTTGTACCATTATCATGTTTGATTATCATGTGGCCCGGAACACTCTCTAGCCTACAATTCTTTACCAATTATTAAGATATTTTAGATATAGCTAGCGAATGGACAGATAAAGATCTCTGTTGTTTATGAGCCATATCTAGATAAGGACAGTGGCTCACCTGGACTTGGTAATTTTCTTTTCAGTACCATTATCATGTTTCCTTATCATGTGGCTTGTGAACACTCTCCAGCCTACTGTTCTTTACGAATTATTAAGATATTTTAGACATAGCTATTGTATAGACGGACAAAGATTCGTATTGTTTATGAGCTATATCTGACCAAAGATAGTTGCTCACCTGGACTTGGAAATTTTCTTATTTGTACCATTATCATTTCTGCTTATCATGTGGCTTATGAATACTCTCTAGCCTAGAATTCTTTACCAATTATTTAGATATCTTAGATATAGCTAGTGTAGAAACTGATAAGGATTTCTGTTGTTTATGAGCCATATCTGACCAAGGACAGTGGCTCAGCTGGACTTGGAAATTGTCTTATTTGTACCATTATCATGTTGCTTATCATGTAGCTTGTGAACACTCTCTAGCCTACAATTCCTTAGCACTTAATAAGATATTATAGACATAGCTATTGTATAGACGGATAAAGATTCGTATTGTTTATAAACCGTATCTAACCAAAGACAGTGGCTCAGCTGGACTTCGTAATTTTCTTATTTGTACCATTATCATGTTTACTTATCATGTGACTTGTGAACACTCTTTAGCCTACAATTCTTTACAAATTATTAGGATATTTTAGATATAGCTAGTGAATAGACTGGTTAAGATCCCTTTTGTTTATGAGCCATATCTGACCGAGGAGAGTGGCTCGCCTGAACTTGGAAAATTTTTTATTTGCACCATTATCATGTTTGCTTATCATGTGGCTTGTGAACGCTCTCTAGCCTACAATTCTTTACCAACCATTACGATATTTTAGATATAGCTAGTGTATAGATGGAAAAAGATCCCTGTTGTTTATGAGCCATATCTGACTAAGGACAGTGGCCCACCTGGAATTGGACATTTTCTTATTTGTACCATTATCATGTTTGCTTATCATGTGGCTTGTGAATACTCTCTAGTTTACAATTCTTTACCAGTTATTAAGATATTTTAGAAATAGCTATTGTATAGACGAGTAAAGATTCGTATTGTTTATGAGCTATATCTGACCATTATAGTTGCTCACCTGGACTTGGAAATTTTCTTATTTGTACCATTATCATGTTTTCTTATCATGTGACTTGTGAACACTCATAAGCCTACAATTCTTTACAAATTATTAGGATATTTTAGATATAGCTAGTGAACAGACTAGTAAAAATCCCTATTGTTTATGAGCCATATCTGACGAAGGATAGTGGCTCAACTGGACTTTGAAAATTTCTTATTTGTAGCATTATCATGTTTGCTTATCATGTGGCTTGTGAACACTCTCTAGTTTACAATTCTTTACCAATTATTAAGATATTTTAGATATGGCTAGTGTATGGACTGATAAAGATCTTTTGTTTATGAGCCATATCTGACTAAGGGCAGTGGCTCACATGGACTTGGAAATTTTCTTATTTGTACTATTATCATGTTTGCTTATCATGTGGCTTGTGAACACTCTCCAGCCTACAATTCTTAAGCAATTATTAAGATGTTTTAGATATAGCTAGTGTGTATATGGATAAAGATCCCTGTTGTTTACGAGCTATTTCTGACCAAGGACAGTGGCTCAGCTGAACTTTGAAATTTTCATTTTTGTACCATTATCATGTTTGATTATCATGTGGCCCGGAACACTCTCTAGCCTACAATTCTTTACCAATTATTAAGATATTTTAGATATAGCTAGCGAATGGACAGATAAAGATCTCTGTTGTTTATGAGCCATATCTAGATAAGGACAGTGGCTCACCTGGACTTGGTAATTTTCTTTTCAGTACCATTATCATGTTTCCTTATCATGTGGCTTGTGAACACTCTCCAGCCTACTGTTCTTTACGAATTATTAAGATATTTTAGACATAGCTATTGTATAGACGGACAAAGATTCGTATTGTTTATGAGCTATATCTGACCAAAGATAGTTGCTCACCTGGACTTGGAAATTTTCTTATTTGTACCATTATCATTTCTGCTTATCATGTGGCTTATGAATACTCTCTAGCCTAGAATTCTTTACCAATTATTTAGATATCTTAGATATGGCTAGTGTAGAAACTGATAAGGATTTCTGTTGTTTATGAGCCATATCTGACCAAGGATAGTGGCTCAGCTGGACTTGGAAATTGTCTTATTTGTACCATTATCATGTTGCTTATCATGTAGCTTGTGAACACTCTCTAGCCTACAATTCCTTAGCACTTAATAAGATATTATAGACATAGCTATTGTATAGACGGATAAAGATTCGTATTGTTTATAAACCGTATCTAACCAAAGACAGTGGCTCAGCTGGACTTCGTAATTTTCTTATTTGTACCATTATCATGTTTACTTATCATGTGACTTGTGAACACTCTTTAGCCTACAATTCTTTACAAATTATTAGGATATTTTAGATATAGCTAGTGAATAGACTGGTTAAGATCCCTTTTGTTTATGAGCCATATCTGACCGAGGAGAGTGGCTCGCCTGAACTTGGAAAATTTTTTATTTGCACCATTATCATGTTTGCTTATCATGTGGCTTGTGAACGCTCTCTAGCCTACAATTCTTTACCAACCATTACGATATTTTAGATATAGCTAGTGTATAGATGGAAAAAGATCCCTGTTGTTTATGAGCCATATCTGACTAAGGACAGTGGCCCACCTGGAATTGGACATTTTCTTATTTGTACCATTATCATGTTTGCTTATCATGTGGCTTGTGAATACTCTCTAGTTTACAATTCTTTACCAGTTATTAAGATATTTTAGAAATAGCTATTGTATAGACGAGTAAAGATTCGTATTGTTTATGAGCTATATCTGACCATTATAGTTGCTCACCTGGACTTGGAAATTTTCTTATTTGTACCATTATCATGTTTTCTTATCATGTGACTTGTGAACACTCATAAGCCTACAATTCTTTACAAATTATTAGGATATTTTAGATATAGCTAGTGAACAGACTAGTAAAAATCCCTATTGTTTATGAGCCATATCTGACGAAGGATAGTGGCTCAACTGGACTTTGAAAATTTCTTATTTGTAGCATTATTATGTTTGCTTATCATGTGGCTTGTGAACACTCTCTAGTTTACAATTCTTTACCAATTATTAAGATATTTTAGATATGGCTAGTGTATGGACTGATAAAGATCTTTTGTTTATGAGCCATATCTGACTAAGGGCAGTGGCTCACATGGACTTGGAAATTTTCTTATTTGTACTATTATCATGTTTGCTTATCATGTGGCTTGTGAACACTCTCTAGCCTACAATTCTTTACCAATTAGTAGGATATTTTAGATATGGCTAGTGTATAGACTGGTAAAGATGCCTGTTGATTATTAGTCATATCTAACCAAGGACAGTGGCTCAGCTGGACTTGGAAATTTTCTTATTTGTACCATTATCGAGTTTGCTTGTCTTTCTGTACCAATTACTAAGATGTTTTGGATATAGCTATTATATGGAGCGGTAAAGATCCCTGTTGTTTATGAGCCATATCTGACCAAGGACAGTGGCTCAGCTAAACTTGTAAATTTTCTTATTTGTACCATTAGCAAGTTTGCTTAACATGTGGCTCCGTATTGCTTATCAGCCATATCTCACCAAGGACAGTGGCTCAGCTGGACTTTTTTATGGTAAATGTTTTTTTGTTTTTTCTTCATCTTAAAGCACTGCCACCCTTTTTTCTTTTCGGAGTAAAGGATTGAAATGAGCCTGTGACCGGCCTGAAACCTACTATTTTCCTTGTTTCGAACGTTCCGGCTTGCTGAGGGCTTTGCATCTCTGATGTCTATGTTTGACCTTGACCGTGACCGAGAAAAGCAAGTTCACCAAAGCATATCTTATGTAACGTTATTTGGGTGCAAAGGGTCGAAAATGAACTCAAAATCTCTAACCTTTTTCGAAATAAGAGTCAACTTCCAATTTTGACCTTGACCGTGACCGGGATGGTCGTCACTAAGGTACCTGTTATGTAACGTTGTTTAGGCCCAATGAGTCGACAGCTAGCTCGAAATCGCTCTATCTCTAACCGCTTTCGAGATAATGTCAACTTCCGATTTTTGACGCTGACCGTGACCGAGAACATCAAGGATAGCGAGGGATTTCTTATGTAACGGTATTTGGACCCAAAGGGCCGAAATTGAGCGCTAAATACCAGTCTCTCTAATCGTTCTAGAGATAATGGTCAACTTTCGGTTTTTTGACCTTGACCGTGACCGAGTTGGTCGAGGTTACCATGATACCTCTCATGTAACGTTGTTTAGACCTAACGGGTCGACGCTCAGTTCGAAATCGCTCTATTTCTAAACCTTTTCGAACAGATAGTCAACTTCCGGTTTTCGACCTTGAAGGTGACCGAGAAGCTCCTGGTCACCGAAGTGCCTCTTATGTAACATTGTTGAGGCGAAAGGGTCGAAAATGAGCTCGAAACTCTATCTTTAACCGTTTACGAGGTAGTAGTCAACTTTCGGTTTTTGAGGTTGATTGTTACCTAGACGATCAAGGTCACCAGGGCTCCTCTGATGTAATTATCCCCCGTGAAACGGAGGGATATAGGTTTGAGATTGTCCGTCTGTCCGTCTGTCCATCCGTCCGTCCGTCCGTCTGTCCGTCCGTCCGTCCCCTCTTCAAGCTAAGGACTTTGTGGACACCACTTCTATATCAACGAAGCATAATTCAGCTTTCATATTTCATACAGACAAAATATAGGGTATAAAGATGTGCAACGTCAAGGTTTCAGTTTGATCGAAGCAAAATTGACAAATTGACAGGCTTTTGAAAATCGTCGAAAATAGACATATGTGCACATGTATAGGACTTTGTGGACACCACTTCTATATCAACGAAGCATAATTCAGCTTTCATATTTCATATAGGCAACATATAGGGTATAAAGATGTGCAACGTCAAGGTTTCAGTTTGATCGAAGCAAAATTGACAAAATGACAGGCTTTTAAAAATCGTCATAAATCGACATATATGCAAACGGAGTGGACTTCAAGGAAGGGTGTCCAGTTTCCTGTCAATGGTAATGCATTAGCTTAGATATTGCATAGGGGTAATATTTAGGGTTTCACGGGGGATATTGCTGCTCTCTGACAGCATCTAGTGTTGTGTAAGCCTAAGGGGTCGACAGTTAACTCGAAATCGCTCTATTTCTAACCGTTTCAAGATGGTCCAGGTCACTGAGGCACCTCTAGTATAATGCTGTTTAGGTACAACGGTCGTCAATCAGCTCGAAATCGCTCTATCTCTAACTGTTTTCGAAATAATAGCCAACTTCCAGCTTTTGACCCTGACCGTGACCGAGATGGTCGTCACTAGGGTACCTATTATGTAACGTTGTTTAGGGATAATGGGTCGACAGCTAGCTCGAAATCGCTCTATCTCTAATCGTTTTCGAGATAATGTCAACTTCCGATTTTAGACTTTGAAAATGAAAGAGAACATCAAGGTCAGCGAGGGATTTCTTACGAAACGGTATTCGGGCAAAAAGGGCAAAAAATGGGCGCCAAATCACAATCTCTCTAATCTTTTTTGAGATAATAGTCAACTTCAGGTTTTTGACCTTGGCCGTGACCGAGATGGTCGAGGTCACCAAAATACCTCTCATGTAACATTGCTTAGGCCTAAGGGATTGACACTCAGTTCGAAATCGCTTATAGTCAACTTCCGGTTTTTGACCTTGACCGTGACCAAGAACTTTAAGATCACCGAGGCATTTGTTATCAAACGTTATTTGCGCACAAAGGGTTGAAAATGAGCTCAAAATCGCTCTATCTGTAACCGTTTTCGGGATAATAGTCATTTCCGATTTTTGACATGACCGTGACCCAGGAGGTTACGGTCACCGAGGGAATTCCGATGTAAATTTACTAGGGCGCAAAGGGTGGAAAATGAGCTCAAAATCGCTATCTCTAACCGCTTTCGAGAAAATAGTCAACTTCCGGTTTTTGACGTTAACCATGACCGGGAAGGTCAAGGTCTCCGAGGTACCTCCAATGCAACGATGTTTAGGACTAATGGGTCAGCAGTTAGCTCGAAATCGCTCTATTTCTAACTCTTTTCGAACAAATAGTCAACTTCCGGTTTTTGACTTGGACCGTGACCGCGCACATCAAGGTCACCAAGGGATTTCCTATGTAACGTTTTTTGGGCGAAAAGGGAAGAAAGGAGGCTCAAAATTGCTCTTTGCTTTTTTACTTTGACCGTGACCAAGGTCAAGGTCATCCAGTTACCTCTTATGTAACGTTGTTTAGGACCAAGGGGTCGAAAATAAGATCGAAGTCGTTCGGTCTCTAACTGTTTTCGAGATAATGTCAACTTCCGATTTTCGACTGTGACTGAGAACATCAAGGCCATCAAGAGATTTATTATGTCACATTTTAGGGACCAAAGGGAAGAAAACGAGCTTAAAATTGCTAACACTTTTCGAGATAATTGTCAACTTCCAGTTTTTGACCTTAACCGTGACCGAGAAGGTCAAGGTCACCGAAGTACCTCTTATGTAACATAGCTAAGGCGAAAGGGTCGAAAATGAGCTCGAAATCTCTATCTCTAACCGCTTACGAGATAGTAGTCAATTTTCGGTTTGGACGTTGACGCTGGCTGAAATGGTCAAGGTCACCAAGAAACTTCTTTCGTAACGTTTTTTAGGCCTAAGTGGTCGACAGTTAGCTCAAAATTGCTCTATCTCTAACCGTTATCGAGATAGTAGTCAACTTCCGGTTTTCCGGGTGTTTTATCTTGACTGTAACCGAGAAGGTCAAGGTCACCATGGTACCTCTTATATAATGTTGTTCAGGCGCAAGGGGTCGGCAATGAGTGCGAAATCTCTTACCCTTTTCGAAATAATAGTCAACTTCCGGATTTTGACCTTCACCGTGACCGAGATGGTAAGGTCACCAAAATACTTCTTTCGTAACGTTTTTTAGGCCTAAGGGGTCGACAGTTAGCTTAAAATTGCTCTATCTCTAACCGTTATCGAGATAATAGTCAACTTCCGGTTTCTGACCTTGACCGTGACCGAGATTGTTCAGGTCACTAAGGTACCTCTCATGTCACGTTGCTTAGGGCTAAGGGATCGACACTCAGCTCGAAATCGCTCTACCCCCAACCATTTTCGAGATAATAGTCAACTTCCAGTTTTTGACCTTCACCGTGACCGAGATGGTAAGGTCACCAAAATACTTCTTTCGTAACGTTTTTTAGGCCCAAGGGGTCGACAGTTAGCTCAAAATTGCTCTATCTCTAACCGTTATGGAGAAGTCAACTTCCGGTTTTTGACCTTGACCGTGACCAAGAATGTCCAGGTCACTGAGGCACTTCTTGTGTAATGTTGTTTAGGCGCAACGGTCGTCAATCAGCTCGAAATCTCTAATCCCTTTCCAGCAAATAGTCAGCTTCCGGTTTTTGACCTTGACCGTGACCGACAACGTCAAGGTCACCAAGATTTTTCTAAAGTTTATTCGGAAGGGGTCTTTTTAACCGTTGTTTAGGACCAAAGGGTTGAAAATCAGCTCGAAATCGTTCTATCTATTTCTAGCCGTTTTCGAGATAATGTCAACTTCCGGTTATTTGGCCGTGACAGAATACATCAAGGCCACAAAGAGATTTACTATGTCACTGTTTTTTTGGTCCAAAGGGAAGAAAACGAGCTTAAAATTGCTATATCTCTAACCATTTTCGAGATAATAGTCAACTTCCGGTTTTTGAGCTCATTGATTGTGTCCCAGAAGGTCAGAGTCACCGAAGAAATTCTTATGTAGCGTTACTTGGGCCCAAAGAGTCAAATATGAGCTGAAAAGCGCGCTCTAACTTTAATCGTTTTCGAGATAATAGTCAACTTCTGGTTGTTGACATTGAGCGTGACCGAGAAGGTAAAGGTCACCGAAGTACCTCTTATGTAACATTGTTTAGGCCAATGGGTCGCAAATGAGCTCAAATCACTATCTCTAACAGGTTTTTTGAGGCTCAACGTGACCAAGAAGGTTAAGGTTTCCGAGAAGATCAAGGTCAGCGCCTGAATTTTTTGTAACGTTTTTTGGAAGTTCAAAGGGTCGAAATGAGCTCGAAATCGCTCTAACTATAATCGTTTTCGAGATAATAGTGAACTTAAGGTTTTTGACCTTCACCGTGACTCGTCAAGGTCAAGGAGGTATATTTTGTGTGATGTTGTTTAGGCCCAAAGGGTCGACAATCAGCTCAAAATCGCTCTATCTCTAACCGTTTTCGAACTAATAGTCAACGTCCAGTTTTTGGCCTTTACCGTGACCAAGATGGTCAAGGTCACCACGGTACCTCTTATGTACTTTTGCCGAGGCCTAAGAGGTAGACACTCAGCTCGAAATCGCTCCATCTCCAACCATTTTCGAGATAATAGTCAACTTCTCGTTCTTGACCGTGACCGTGACCAAGAACATAAGGATTGCCGAAGAATTTCTTATGTAATGTTGTTTTCACCAAAATGGTCGCAGATGAGCTTACAAACACGCTATCTGTAATCGTTTTCGAGAAAATAGCAAACTTCCAGTTTTGACCTTGACCGTGACCGAGAAAATCAAGGTCACGGAGGCATTTATTATGTAACGTTATTTGGGCCGAAAGAGTCGAAAATGAGCTAAAAATCGCTCTATTTGTAATCGGTTTCGAGATAATAGTCAATTCCGATTTTTGACATTGACCATGACTTGGAAGCTGAAGGTCACCGACGTACCTCTTATATAGCATTGTTTAGGCCAAAGGGTCGAAAATGAGCTTAAAATCTCTATCTCTAACCATTTATGGAGATAATAGTCAACTTAAGGTTTTTGACGTTGACCGTAACCGAGAAGGTCAAGGTCACCGAGGTACCTCTTATGTAGCGTTGTTTGGCACCAAGTGGTCGACAGCTACCTCTGAAAGGTTTCGAGATAAAAATCAATTTATGATTTTGAGATTCAATGTGACCGAGAAGATCAAGTTCACTGCTGGAATTTTTATGCAACGTTATTTGGGCCCAAAGGGTCAAAAATGAGCTCAAAATTGCACTAATTGTTTTCGAGATAATAGTCAACGTAAGGTTTTTTACCTTCACCGTGACGCGGAAGGTCAAGGTCAACGAGTTACCTTTTATGTGATGTTTTTAGGTGCATTGGTCGACAATCAGTTCGAAATCTTGACCGTGACCGAGATGGTCGTCACTAAGGTACCTGTTACACAACGTTGTTTATGCCCAATGGGTCGACAGCAATCTCGAAATCGCTCTATCTCTAACCGTTTTCGAGATAATGGTCAACTTCCTGTTTTTGATCTTGACCGTGACCAAAAACATAAAGATTAACGAAGAATTTCTTATGTAATGTTGTTTTGCCCAAAATGGTCGTAAAGATTAACGAAGAATTTCTTATGTAATGTTGTTTTGCCCAAAATGGTCGTAAATGAGCTTAAAACGCGCTATCTGCAATCGTTTTCTAGATAATAGTCAACTTCCGGTTTTGACCTTGACCGCGAACGAGAACATCAAGGTCACCGAGGTATTTGCTATGTAGCGATATGTGGGTCGAAAGTGTCTAAAATGAGCTCAAAATCGCTCTATCTGTAATCGTTTTCAAGATAATAGTCAACTTCCGGTTTTTGACCTTGACCGTCACCGAGAAAATTAAGGTCACTGAAGGAATTGTTATATAACTTTATATGTGCCCAAAGGGTCGAAAATGGGCTTACAAACGCTCTATCTGTAATCGTTTTATTGATAATACTTAATTCCCATTTTTGACATTGACCGTTACCCAGATGGTCAAGGTCACCGAAAAAATTCTTATGTAACGTTATTTGGGCCGAAAAGGTCGAAAATGAGCTCATGAAAGCTCCATCTGTAATGGTTTTCGAGATAGTAGTCAACATCCTGTTTTGACCTTGACCGTGACCGAAAACATCAAGTTCAACGAGGCATTTGCTATGCAACGTTATTTGGGCACAAAGTTTCGAAAATGAGCTTAAAATTGCTTTTTCTGTAATCGTTTTCAAGATAATAGTCAACTTCAGATTTTTGATCTTCACCGTGACTCGAAATGTCAAGGTCAACGAGGTACCTCTTATGTGATGTTGTTTAGGCCCAAAGGGTCGACAATCAGCTCAAGATCGCTCTATCTCTAATCGTTTTGGAGATAATAGTCAATTCCTATTTTTGACATTGACCGTGACCCAGAAGGCAAAGGTCACCAAATGAATTCTTATGTAACGTTATTTGGGCCGAAAGGGTCGAAAATGAGCTCAAAATTGCTCTAACTATAATCTTTGTCGAGATTATAGTCAGCTTACTTTTTTGATCTTCACCGTGACTCGGAAGCTGAAGGTCACCGACGTACCTCTTATGTGATGTTGCTTAGGTTCAAAGGGTCGACAATCAGCAAAAAACTGCTCTAACTCTAATCGTTTTCGAGATAATAGTCAACTTCCGGTTTTTGACCTTCACCGTGACTCGTAAGGTAAAGGTCTCCGTGGTTCGTCTTATGAAGCGTTGTTTAGGACCAAGGGGTGGACAGTTACCTCGAAATCGCGCTATCTCCAACCGTTTTCGAGATAATAGTCAAATTCCTGTTCTGGACAATCATTGTGATCGAGAAGATCAAGGTCACCGAGGGAATCTTATGTAACGTTATTTTCGCCCAAAGGGTTGAAAATGAGCTCAAAAACGCTCTATCTGAAATCGTTTTAGAGATAATGGTCAAGTTACAGTTTTTGACCGTGACCGAGAACATTAAGGTCACCGAAGGAATTGTAATGTAACGTTATTTTGGCCCAAAGGGTCGAAACTGGGCTTGAAATCGCTCTATCTGTAATCGTTTTCGAGATAATAGTCAATTCCCATTTTTGACATTGACCATGACCCAGGAGGTCAAGGTCACCAAAGGAATTCTTTTGTAACGTAATTTGGGCCGAAAGGGTCGAAAATGAGCTCAAAATTGCTCTAACTATAATACTTGTCGAGATTATAGTCAGCTTCCTCTTTTTTACCTACACCGTGACTCGGAAGATAAAGGTCACCTCTTATTTGATGTTGCTTAGGCCACAAGGGCCGACAATCAGCTCAAAATCTCTCTAACTCTAATTGTTTTCGAGATAATAGTCAACTTTCTGTTTTTGACCTTCAAATGTGACCGAGATGATCGAGGTCACCAAGGAAACTCTTATATAACGTTGCTCAGGTCTAAGGGGTCGACACTGAGCTCGAAATTGCTAACATTTTCGAGATAACAGCCAACTTAAGGGTTTTGACTTGACCGTAACCAAGAACATAAAGGCTACCGGAGAATTTCTTATGTAATGTTATTTTAGCCAAAAGGGTCGTAATTGATTTAAAAAAACGCGCTATCTGTAATATTTTTCCAGATAATAGTCAATTCCGATTTTTGACTTTTTGACCCAGTAGGTCAAGGTCAGCAAGGACCTCTTATGTAACCTTGTTTAGGCCAACGGGTCGAAAATGAGCTCAGAATCTCAAACCATTTACGAGATAATAGTCAACTTCCGGTTTCTGACCTGGACCGTGACGAAGAACATTAAGGTCAGCGAAGGAATTGTTATATAACGGTTTTTGTTCCCAAAGGGTCGAAAATGGGCCAAATATCGCTTTATCTGTAATCGTTTTCGAGATAATAGTCAATTCCCATTTTTGATATTGACCGTGACCCAGAAGCTCAAGGTCAGCGAAAGAATTCTTATGTAACGTTATTTGGACCGAAAGGGTCGAAAATGAGCTCAAAATTCTGTAACTATAATCTTTGTCGAGGCTATAGTCAGCTTCCTTTTTATGACCTTCACCGTGACTCGGAAGGTGAAGGTCACCGACGTACCTCTAATGTAGCACTGTTTAGGACAAACGGTCGAAAATGAGCTTAAAATCTTCATCTCAAAACGTTGTCGAGTTAATAGCCAACTTCCGGTTTTTGACGTTGACCGTGACCAGAAGGTCAAGGTCTCCGAGGTACCTCTTATGTAGCGTTGTTTGGCACCAAGTGGTCGACAGCTACCTCTGAAAGGTTTCGAGATAAAAATCAATTTATGATTTTGAGATTCAATGTGACCGAGAAGATCAAGTTCACTGCTGGAATTTTTATGCAACGTTATTTGGGCCCAAAGGGTCAAAAATGAGCTCAAAATCGCTCTAAGTCTAATCGTTCTCGAGATAGTCAACTTCCGGTTTTTGACCTTGACCGTGACCGAGATGATCGAGGTCACCAAGGTACCTCTTATGTAACGTTGGTCAGGTCTAAGGGGTCGACACTCGACACGAAATCGCTATCATTTTCGAGATAACAGTCAACTTCCGGTTTTTGACCTTGACCGTGACCAAGAACATAAAGGCTGTCGAAGAATTTCTTATGTGATGTTATTTTGGCACAAAGGGTCGTAATTGAGCTTACAAACGCGCTATCTGTAATATTTTTCGAGATAACAGTAAACTTCCGGTTTTTGACGTTGATTGTGAACGAGGAATCGCTCTATCTACAACCATTTTCGAGATAATAGTCAACTTTCGGTATTTGACCTTGACCGTGACCGAGAACATTAAGGTCACCGAGGCATTCGTTATGTAACGTTATTTGCGCACAAAGTGCCGAAAATGAGCTCAACATCTCACGATCTGTAATCGTTTTCGAGATAATAATCCGTTGACCACGATGCTCAAGGTCAACAAGGTACCTCTTATATAAGGTTGCGTAGGCCTAAGAGGTCGACACTAAGCTCGAAATCTCCAACTATTTTCGAGATAATAGTCAATTCCGATTTTTGACTTTTTGACCCAGTAGGTCAAGGTCAGCAAGGACCTCTTATGTAACCTTGTTTAGGCCAACGGGTCGAAAATGAGCTCAGAATCTCAAACCATTTACGAGATAATAGTCGACTTCCGGTTTCTGACCTGGACCGTGACGAAGAACATTAAGGTTAGCGAAGGAATTGTTATATAACGGTTTTTGTTCCCAAAGGGTCGAAAATGGGCCAAAAATCGCTTTATCTGTAATCGTTTTCGAGATAATAGTCAATTCCCATTTTTGACATTGACCGTGACCCAGAAGCTCAAGGTCATCGAAAGAATTCTTATGTAACGTTATTTGGACCGAAAGGGTCGAAAATGAGCTCAAAATTCTGTAACTATAATCTTTGTCGAGGCTATAGTCAGCTTCCTTTTTATGACCTTCACCGTGACTCGGAAGGTGAAGGTCACCGACGTACCTCTAATGTAGCACTGTTTAGGACAAACGGTCGAAAATGAGCTTAAAATCTTCATCTCTAAACGTTGTCGAGTTAATAGCCAACTTCCGGTTTTTGACGTTGACCGTGACCAGAAGGTCAAGGTCTCCGAGGTACTTTTCTGTTTTAGACCTTCAATGTGACCGAGAGGATCAAGATCACCGAGGGAATTCTTATGTAACGTTATTTGGGCCCAAAGGGTCGAAAATGAGCTCAAAATCGCTCTAAGTCTAATCGTTCTCGAGATAGTCAACTTCCGGTTCTTGACCTTGACCGTGACCGAGATGATCGAGGTCACCAAGGTTCCTCTTATGTAACGTTGGTCAGGCCTAAGGGGTCGACACTCGGCTCGAAATCGCTATCATTTTCGAGATAACAGTCAACTTCCGGTTTTTGACCTTGACCGTGACCAAGAACATAAAGGCTGTCGAAGAATTTCTTATGTAATGTTATTTTGGCCCAAAGGGTCGTAATTGAGCTTACAAAAGCGCTATCTGTAATATTTTTCGAGATAATAGTCAACTTCCGGTTTTTGACGTTGATTGTGAACGAGGAATCGCTCTATCTACAACCATTTTCGAGATACTAGTCAACTTTCGGTTTTTGACCTTGACCGTGACCGAGAACATTAAGGTCACCGAGGCATTTGTTATGTAACGTTATTTGCGGACAAAGTGTCGAAAATGAGCTCAACATCTCACTATCTGTAATCGTTTTCGAGATAATAATCCGTTGACCGAGATGGTCAAGGTCAACAAGGTACCTCTTGTATTTGGTTGCTTAGGCCTAAGAGGTCGACACTAAGCTCGAAATCTCCAACTATTTTCGAGATAATAGTCAATTCCGATTTTTGACTTTTTGACCCAGTAGGTCAAGGTCAGCAAGACCTCTTATGTAACCTTGTTTAGGCCAACGGGTCGAAAATGAGCTCAGAATCTCAAACCATTTACGAGATAATAGTCAACTTCCGGTTTCTGACCTGGACCGTGACGAAGAACATTAAGGTCAGCGAAGGACTTGCTATATAACGTTTTTTGGGCCAAAAGGGTCGAAAATGGGCCAAAAATCGCTTTATCTGTAATCGTTTTCGAGATAATAGTCAATTCTTATTTTTGACATTGACCGTGACCCAGAAGCTCAAGGTCACCGAAAGAATTCTTATGTAACGTTATTTGGACCGAAAGGGTCGAAAATGAGCTCAAAATTGCTCTAACTATAATCTTTGTCGAGGTTATAGTCAGCTTCCTTTTTATGACCTTCACCGTGACTCGGAAGGTGAAGGTCACCGGCGTACCTCTAATGTAGCACTGTTTAGGTCAAACGGTCGAAAATGAGCTTAAAATCTTCATCTCTAAACGTTGTCGAGATAATAGTCAACTTCCGGTTTTTGACCTTGACCGTGACCGAGATGATCGAGGTCACCAAGGTACCTCTTATGTTACATTGGTCAGGTCTAAGGGGTCGACACTCGGCTCGAAATCGCTATCATTTTCGAGATAACAGTCAACTTCCGGTTTTTGACCTTGACCGTGACCAAGAACATAAAGGCTGTCGAAGAATTTCTTATGTAATGTTATTTTGGCCCAAAGGGCCGTAATTGAGCTTACAAACGCGCTATCTGTAATATTTTTCGAGATAATAGTCAACTTCCGGTTTTTGACGTTGACTGTGAACGAGGAATCGCTCTATCTACAACCATTTCCGAGATAATAGTCAACTTTGCGGTTTTTGACCTTGACCGTGACCGAGAACATTAAGGTCACCGAGGTATTTGTTATGTAACGTTATTTGCGGACAAAGTGTCGAAAATGAGCTCAACCTCGCACTATCTGTAATCGTTTTCGAGATAATAATCCGTTGACCGAGATGGTCAATGCCAACAAGGTACCTCTTATATAAGGCTGCTTAGGCCTAAGAGGTCGACACTAAGCTCGAAATCTCCAACTATTTTCGAGATAATAGTCAATTCCGATTTTTGACTTTTTGACCCAGTAGGTCAAGGTCAGCAAGGACCTCTTATGTAACCTTGTTTAGACCAACGGGTCGAAAATGAGCTCAGAATCTCAAACCATTTACGAGATAATAGTCAACTTCCGGTTTCTGACCTGGACCGTGACGGAGAACATTAAGGTCAACAAACGAATTGTTATATAACGTTTTTTGGGCCCAAAGGATCGAAAATGGGCTTAAAATCGCTTTATCTGTAATCTTTTTCGAGATAATAGTCAATTCCTACCTTTGACATTGACCGTGACCCAGAACTTAAAGGTAGCCGAAAGAATTCTTATGTAACGTTATTTCGGCACGAATGGGTCGAAAATGAGCTCAAAATTGCTCTAACTATAATCTTTCTCGAGATTACAGGTCAGCTTCCTTTCTATGACCTTCACCGTGACTCGGAAGGTGAAGGTCACCGAGGTACCTCTAATGTAGCATTGTTTAGGCCAAACGGTCGAAAATGAGCTTAAAATCTTCATCTCTAAACGTTGTCGAGATAATAGTCAACTTCCGGTTTTTGACGTTGACCGTGACCAGAAGGTCAAGGACTCCGAGGTACCTCTCACGGTACTTTCTATTTTTGACCTTCAATGTGACCGAGAAGATCAAGTTCACCGAGGGAATTCTTATGTAACGTTATTTGGGCCCAAAGGGTCGAAAATGAGCTCAAAATTGCTCTAACTCTAATCGCTCTCGAGATAATAGTCAACTTTCGGTTTTGGACTTTGACCGTGACCGAGATGATCGAGGTCACCAAGGTAATTCTTATGTAACGTTGCTCAGGCCTAAGGGGTCGACACTCAGCACGAAATCGCTAATATTTTCGAGATAACAGTCAACTTCCGCTTTTTGACCTAGTCCATGACCAAGAACATAAAGGCTGTCGAAGAATTTCTTATGTAATGTTATTTTGGCCCAAAGGGTCGTAATTGAGCTTACAAACGCGCTATCTGTAATATTTTTCGAGATAACAGTCAACTTCCGGTTTTTGACGTTGACTGTGACCGAGAACATTAAGGTCACCGAGGCATCTGTTATGTAACGTTATTTGTGCACAAAGTGTCAAAATGAGCTGAAAATCGCTCTATCTGTAATCGTTTTCGAGATAATAGTCCGTTGAACGAGATGTTCAAGGTCAGCAAGGTACCTCTTATGTAGGGTTGCTTAGGTCGACACTAAGCTCGAAATCTCCAACTATTTCCGAGATAATAGTCAATTGCGATTTTTGACTTTTTGACCCGGTAGGTCAAGGTCAGGGAGGACCTCTTATGTAACGTTGTTTAGGCCAATGGGTCGAAAATGAGCTCAGAATCTCAAACTATTTACGAGATAATAGTCAACTTCCGGTTTCTGACCTGGACCGCGACGGAAAACATCAAGGTCACCGAGGCTTTTCCCATGTAAATTTGGGCCCAAAATGCTAAAAAAAGACCAGAAAACGCTCAACCTCTGATCGTTTTCGAGATAATAGTCATTGATCTCAATTTGACTTTGACCGCTGAGGTCCGAAACAAATTGCTGATTCATCTTCCTCTGTCGGAGGAGTTTTTTGGAAACCATCCAAACAGAAGAAAAAAACGAAAAAAAAGGCAGAAACTTCCGAAAAGTTAAAAAGTTGCAAACAAAGTATGCAAGTGGGAATTATACAAAAAAAAAAACAGTTGTGAAAGATAAGTTGTGAAATATCACCATCGAACTTAGAAATTTTAGATATATAAACCAAGAAAATGTACTTTGTAGACAATATATCTCAAGAAGCCCTAGATGGATTTCAATCAAACATGTTGTGTGGTTTCAGTATAAAAGGTTCTCAACTTGATCATAATTTGGTGACCTTGACTTTACATTGAAGGCCACCACGCGATTTTAGAAATTTTACGTATATCAACCAAGAAAATGTACGCAGTGAACATCATACACCAAGAAGTCCTGGATGGATTTCAATCAAACTTTGTGTGTTGCCTCTACATGAAAACTTCTCGGTATTTGTTGACTATGACCCCACTTTGAAGGTCACTTTGGGGCTTAGAACTTTTAGGTATGAAAACCAGGAAAATATACCTTGTGAACACCATCTCAAGAAGTCCTGGGTGGATTTTAATCAAACTTGTTGGGTACTTCTATATAAAAGGTTCTCGACATGCTTAGGTTTTTTTACCTTGACCCCACTTTGAAGGTCACCATGGGACTTAAAAATTTTAGACATATAATAAAAACAAGAAAATGTACCTTGTGAACACCATATCTCAAGAAGTCCTGGGTGGATTTCAATCAAACTTGGTGTAGCTTCAAAATTAGAGGTTCTCGACCTGATTAGTTACTGATGACCTTGACCCTACTTTGTAGGTCACCATGGGACTTAGAAAATGTAGGTATATAAACCAAGAAAATGTGCCATGTCAACACCGTATCTCAAGAAGTCTTTGGTGGATTTCAATCAAACTTGGTGGGTGGCCTCTACATAAATCTTCTCGATCTGGTTAGGTTTTAGTGACCTTGATCCCACGCCGAACATCACCATGGGACTTTTAGTGATGTGAATGAAGAAACTTTAGAGATGTGAATGAAGAAAATGTACCTTGTGAACACCATATCTCAGTAAGTCCTGGGTGGATTTCAATCAAACTTGGTGTAGCTTCAAAATTAGAGGTTCTCGACCTGTTCTCAAATGTGTTAGATTTTGAAGACCTTGACGCCACTTTGAAGGTCAGCATTTAACTTTTAGGTATATGTGAATACCATATCTCAAGAAATCCTAGGTGGATTTAGAGTGTGGATTCTATACAAAAGGTTCTCGATCTGGATTGGATTTGGTGACCTTGACCTTATTTTGAAGGTCACCATTTTAGAGATGTAAATGAAGAAAATATACCTTGTGAACGCCATCTCAAAAAGTCCTGAGAGTAATTGAATCAAACTTGGAGGGTTTCTTTTATATGAACGGTTATGGATATGATTAGATTTTGATGACCTTGACCCTACATTGAAGGTCACTATGGAACTTAGAAATTTAAGGTTTATTAGCCAAGAAAATAACCCTTGTGAACACTACATCTCAAGAAGTCCTGGATGGAGTTCAATCAAACTTAGAGTTTGGCTTCTGTATAAAAGGTTTTCGACCAGATTACTTTTTTTGGTGACGAGGTCTATGAAACAAGAACCTTGTAAACTGCATCTCAAGAAAATAATATCTCACGAAATCCTGTGTGGAATTCAACTAAACTCGATGTGTGGCTTCTACATAAGAGATTCTCGATCTGATTAGGTTTTGGTGACCTTCCACCCACATTGAAGGTCACCATGAGACTTACAATTTTTAGTGATATGAGTGAATAAAATTTACATTGTAAACACCTTATCTCAAGATATTCTGGATGGATGTAAATTAAACTTGGTGTGTGGCTTTTATATACAAAGTTCTCGTCCTTGTCAGGTTTTGGTGATCTTGATCTTACATTGAAAGTCACCGTGGGATCTAGAAATTTTAGGGATGTGAATGAATAAAATGCACCTTATGAACACAAGATCTCAGGAATTTATGGGTGGATTTGAATCAAACTTAATGTGTGGCTTCTATATGAACGGTTATGGATCTGATTAAGTTTAGATGACCTTGACCCAACTTTGAAGGTCACCATAGGACTTTGAAGGTCACCATACCTAAAAATTTTAGGTATATAAGCCAAGAAAATTTACTTTTGAATACTATATCTCAAGAAGTCCTGGGTGTATTTAAAATTTTATAGTGTGGTTTCTATATTGAAGGTCATCGAACGGATTATTTTATGGTGACCGTAACCCTACTTTGAAGGTGGCCATGGGGCTTGGAATGTTAAGCTATATAAATCATGGATATATGCTTTGTGAACCCCATATCTCAAGAAGTCCTGTATGGATTTGTATCAAACTTAGTTCGTGGCTTCTATAAAACACATTCTCCATTAGATTAGGTTGTGGTGACCTTGACTTTACTTTGAAGGTCACCGTGGGACTTCTAGGTATATTTACCAAGAAAATGTGCCTTGTCAACACCATATCTCAGGAAGTTCTTTGTGGATTTAAATCAAACTTGGGGTTTTGCTTTTTATAAAAGATTCTCAATTTGCTTAGGTTTTGCTGACCATGTCCCCACTTTGAAGGTCACCATTGGTCTTAGAAATTTTAGAGATGTGAATGAAGAAAATGTATATTGTAAACACAATATGTCAAGATGTGCTGGATTGAATTGAATCAAACTTAATGTATCGAGACCACATAAAACCATCTCGAATTTTTCCGTTTGGTGACGTTGACCTTACTTTGAAGGTCACCATGGGACTTAGCTATATAAACCAAGAAAATGTATAAACCAAGGAAATTTTAGAGATGTCAATGAAGAAAATGTACCTTGTGAACATCATATCTCAGGTGCTCCTGGGTGGATTTCAATCAAACTTGCTGTGTGGCTTTTATATAAAAGATTCTCGACTTCACTAGGTTTTGGTGACCTTGTCTCTGCTTTGAAGGTCACCCTGGGAGTTTAGATATATAAATAAAGAAAATTTACCTTATGAATCCCATATCTGAAGAAGTCCTTTTTAGATTTCAATCAAACTTAGCGTGTAGCTTCTATATAAAATGTTCTCGATTTGATTAGGTCTTATTGAAATTGATCCCACTTTGAAGGTCACCGTAGGACATAGAAATTTAATAGATATGAGTGAATAAAGTTACCTTTTGAACACCATATCTCATTAATTCCTGGGTGGGTTTCAATCAAACTTGCTGTGTGGCTTCTATATAAAAGGTTCTCAACCTCTTTATGTTTTGGTGACCGTGTCTTTACTTTGAAGGTCACCAAAGGTCGATATAAGGCAAAGAAAATGTACCTTGTGAACACCATATCTGAAGAAGTCCTTTTTAGATTTCAATCAAACTTGGCGTGTAGCTTCTATATAAAATGTTCTCGATTTGATTAAGTTTTAATGAAATTGATCCCACTTTGAAGGTCAACGTAGGACTTTGAATTTTTAGGGAATGAATAAAGTGTAAATTGTGAAGACCATATCTCAAGAAGTCCTTAATGGATTTAAATCGTATTTGGTGTGTGACCTCTATTTGAAAGGTTCTCGACCTGGTTAGGTTCCGGTGACCTTGACCTTACCTTGAAAGTGATCATGGGACTTTTTTAGGTATATAAACCAAGAAAATGTACCTTGTGAACACCATATCTCAAGAAGTCAAGAGTCAAGAGTTGATTTAAATCAGACTTGTTGTGTGGTTTCTATATGAAAGGTTCTCGATATGTTAAGGTTTTGGTGACTTTGACCCCATTTGAAAGTCACTGTGGGACTTTGAAATTTTAGGAATGTGAATGAATAAAACGTACCTTCTGGCACCATATCTCAAGAAGTCATTTGTAGATTTCGATCAAACTTGGTTTGTGACTTCTGTATGACAAGTGTATGACAAGTTGTCCATCTGATTATGTTTTGTTGACCTTGACTTTACTTAGAAGGTCACCATGGGACTTAGAATGTTTAGCTTTATAAACCGGGTGGATTTCAATTAAACTTGGTGTGTGGCTTCTATATAAAAGGTTCTCGAAGGAGCTAGGTTTTGTTGACCTTGCCTTTAATTTGAAGGTCACCATGGGACTTAGCTATATAAACCAAGAAAATGTACTTTGTGAACACAATATCTCAAGAAGTTCTGGGTGCATTTCAATCAAACGTGATGTGTGGCTTTTATATAAAAGGTTCTCAACGTTTCTAGGTTTTGGTGACCTTGACTCTACTTTGAAGGTCACCGTCTAACTTAGAATTTTTTAGTTATATAAATCAATCTTGTACGAAGTTTGTACGAGCTATATTTTTGACACCCTTCAATCGATTTAAGCGAAATGCGGGTATCTCAGCTTTAATTGAGATTTCCTTCATACTTTCACAGTTTAATGCCTTGAGGGTATACATTCAAAAATTGAAAAGAAATAGGGGGTCACCGATGTTGTAAGAGAAATAAAGACACTGAAAGGTCGCGTACTTTTACTATAGAAACTATTGGGAAAACCAAGAAATTTCAATTAAAATGCAAAATTCACACATAATCACAATTGACAATTGTCTCTTGACAATTGAAGAACGCGTCATACGAAATGTTTTATGCAAATAACAAATATATGTCACCGTATCAATAGGAGAATAATACAGTCCTTTTGACAAAATCCCATTGACTCAATGGATAAATGGTGAAAACAGTGCAATATGATTTTAATAGACAATATATCAACACAGACCCCTCTAGGGACAAAATATCAATCCAGACCATTTCTGGACACGACCCAATTTGTCTTTGAAAAACATGGATTCAAACTCAGCGATATTCAATGTAATGCGCATATCGGTGGCTAGATGGCGCAGAGATACCAGCATTTTCCTTCTGCAGTTAGAAGGATCAATTAATGGAGCTGTGCGGGGAAGGATTACTTTTGGAGTTTTCGAAAAATTGTAAAAATTCAGACACTTTGACTTTTTTCGTTTGACTTTATGACTTTTTTCGTTTTTTGGGCCCAAAGGGTCGAAAACGGGCCAAAAATCGCTTTATCTGTAATCGTTTTCGAGATAATTGTCAATTCCCATTTTTGACATTGACCGTGACCCAGAAGCTCAAGGTCACCGAAAGAATTCTTATGTAACGTTATTTGGACCGAAAGGGTCGAAAATGAGCTCAAAATTCTGTAACTATAATCTTTGTCGAGGCTATAGTCAGCTTCCTTTTTATGACCTTCACCGTGACTCGGAAGGTGAAGGTCACCGGCGTACCTCTAATGCAGCACTGTTTAGGTCAAACGGTCAACATCGCACTATCTGTAATCGTTTTCGAGATAATAGTCCGTTGACCGAGATGGTCAAGGTCAACAATGTATCTCTTATGCAAGGTTGCTTAGGCCTAAGAGGTCGACACTGAGCTCGAAATCTCCAACTATTTTCGAGATAATAGTCAATTCCGATTTTTGCCTTTTTACCCAGTAGGTCAAGGTCAGCAAGGACCTCTTATGTAACTTTGTTAAGCCAACGGGTCGAAAATGAGCTCAGAATCTCAAACCATTTACGAGATAATAGTCAACTTCCGGTTTCTGACCTGGACCGTGACGGAGAACATTAAGGTCAACAAATGAATTGTTATATAACGTTTCTTGGGCCCAAAGGATCGAAAATGGGCTTAAAATCGCTTTATCTGTAATTTTTTTTCGAGATAATAGTCAATTCCTATTTTTGACATTGACCGTGACCCAGAACTTAAAGGTCACCGAAAGAATTCTTATGTAACGTTATTTGGGGACGAAAGGGTCGAAAATGAGCTCAAAATTGCTCTAACTATAATCTTTGACGAGATTATAGTCAGCTTCCTTTTTATGACCTTCACCGTGACTCGGAAGGTGAAGGTCACCGAGGCACCTCTAATGTAGCATTGTTTAGGCCAAACGGTCGAAAATGAGCTTAAAATCTTCATCTCTAAACGTTGTCGAGATAATAGTCAACTTCCGGTTTTTGACGTTGACCGTGACCAGAAGATCAAGGTCTCCGAGGTACCTCTCACGGTACTTTCTATTTTTGACCTTCAATGTGACCGAGAAGATCAAGGTCACCGAGGGAATTCTTATGTAACGTTATTTGGGCCCAAAGGGTCGAAAATGAGCTCAAAATTGCTCTAACTCTAATCGCTCTCGAGATAATAGTCAACTTTCGGTTTTGGACTTTGACCGTGACCGAGATGATCGAGGTCACCAAGGTAATTCTTATGTAACGTTGCTCAGGCCTAAGGGGTCGACACTCAGCACGAAATCGCTAATATTTTCGAGATAACAGTCAACTTCCGGTTTTTGACCTTGACCGTGACCAAGAACATAAAGGCTGTCGAAGAATTTCTTATGTAATGTTATTTTGGCCCAAAGGGTCGTAATTGAGCTTACAAACGCGCTATCTGTAATATTTTTCGAGATAATAGTCAACTTCCGGTTTTTGACGTTGATTGTGAACGAGGAATCGCTCTATCTACAACCATTTTCGAGATAATAGTCAACTTTCGGTTTTTGACCTTGACCGTGACCGAGAACATTAAGGTCACCGAGGCATCTGTTATGTAACGTTATTTGTGCACAAAGTGTCAAAATGAGCTGAAAATCGCTCTATCTGTAATCGTTTTCGAGATAATAGTCCGTTGAACGAGATGTTCAAGGTCACCAAGGTACCTCTTATGTAAGGTTGCTTAGGTCGACACTAAGCTCGAAATCTCCAACTATTTCCGAGATAATAGTCAATTGCGATTTTTGACTTTTTGACCCGGTAGGTCAAGGTCAGGGAGGACCTCTTATGTAACGTTGTTTAGGCCAACGGGTCGAAAATGAGCTCAGAATCTCAAACTATTTACGAGATAATAGTCAACTTCCGGTTTCTGACCTGGACCGCGACGGAAAACATCAAGGTCACCGAGGCTTTTCCCATGTAAATTTGGGCCCAAAATGCTAAAAAAAGACCAGAAAACGCTCAACCTCTGATCGTTTTCGAGATAATAGTCATTGACCTCAATTTGACTTTGACCGCTGAGGTCCGAAACAAATTGCTGATTCATCTTCCTCTGTCGGAGGAGTTTTTTGGAAACCATCCAAACAGAAGAAAAAAAACGAAAAAAAGGCAGAAACTTCCGAAAAGTTAAAAAGTTGCAAACAAAGTATGCAAGTGGGAATTATACAAAAAAAAAAAAACAGTTGTGAAAGATAAGTTGTGAAATATCACCATCGAACTTAGAAATTTTAGATATATAAACCAAGAAAATGTACTTTGTAGACAATATATCTCAAGAAGCCCTAGATGAATTTCAATCAAACATGTTGTGTGGTTTCAGTATAAAAGGTTCTCAACTTGATCATAATTTGGTGACCTTGACTTTACATTGAAGGCCACCACGCGATTTTAGAAATTTTACGTATATCAACCAAGAAAATGTACGCAGTGAACATCATACACCAAGAAGTCCTGGATGGATTTCAATCAAACTTTGTGTGTTGCCTCTACATGAAAACTTCTCGGTATTTTTTGTTTTGTTGACTATGACCCCACTTTGAAGGTCACTTTGGGGCTTAGAACTTTTAGGTATGAAAACCAGGAAAATATACCTTGTGAACACCATCTCAAGAAGTCCTGGGTGGATTTTAATCAAACTTGTTGGGTACTTCTATATAAAAGGTTCTCGACATGCTTAGGTTTTTTTACCTTGACCCCACTTTGAAGGTCACCATGGGACTTAAAAATTTTAGACATATAATAAAAACAAGAAAATGTACCTTGTGAACACCATATCTCAAGAAGTCCTGGGTGGATTTCAATCAAACTTGGTGTAGCTTCAAAATTAGAGGTTCTCGACCTGATTAGTTACTGATGACCTTGACCCTACTTTGTAGGTCACCATGGGACTTAGAAAATGTAGGTATATAAACCAAGAAAATGTGCCATGTCAACACCGTATCTCAAGAAGTCTTTGGTGGATTTCAATCAAACTTGGTGGGTGGCCTCTACTTAAATCTTCTCGATCTGGTTAGGTTTTAGTGACCTTGATCCCACGCCGAACATCACCATGGGACTTTTAGTGATGTGAATGAAGAAATTTTAGAGATGTGAATGAAGAAAATGTACCTTGTGAACACCATATCTCAGTAAGTCCTGGGTGGATTTCAATAAAACTTGGTGTAGCTTCAAAATTAGAGGTTCTCGACCTGTTCTCAAATGTGTTAGATTTTGAAGACCTTGACGCCACTTTGAAGGTCAGCATTTAACTTTTAGGTATATGTGAATACCATATCTCAAGAAATCCTAGGTGGATTTAGAGTGTGGATTCTATACAAAAGGTTCTCGATCTGGATTGGATTTGCTGACCTTGACCTTATTTTGAAGGTCACCATTTTAGAGATGTAAATGAAGAAAATATACCTTGTGAACACCATCTCAAAAAGTCCTGAGAGTAATTGAATCAAACTTAGAGGGTTTCTTTTATATGAACAGTTATGGATATGATTAGCTTTTGATGACCTTGACCCTACATTGAAGGTCACTATGGAACTTAGAAATTTAAGGTTTATTAGCCAAGAAAATAACCCTTGTGAACACTACATCTCAAGAAGTCCTGGATGGAGTTCAATCAAACTTAGAGTTTGGCTTCTGTATAAAAGGTTTTAGACCAGATTACTTTTTTTGGTGACCAGGTCTATGAAACAAGAACCTTGTAAACTGCATCTCAAGAAAATAATATCTCACGAAATCCTGTGTGGAATTCAACTAAACTCGATATGTGGCTTCTACATAAGAGGTTCTCGATCTGATTAGGTTTTGGTGACCTTCTACCCACATTGAAGGTCACCATGAGACTTACAATTTTTAGTGATATGAGTGAATAAAATTTACATTGTAAACACCTTATCTCGAGATATTCTGGATGGATTTAAATCAAACTTGGTGTTTGGCTTTTATATACAAAGTTCTCGTCCTTGTCAGGTTTTGGTGATCTTGATCTTACATTGAAAGTCACCGTGGGATCTAGAAATTTTAGGGATGTGAATGAATAAAATGCACCTTATGAACACAAGATCTCAGGAATTTATGGGTGGATTTGAATCAAACTTAATGTGTGGCTTCTATATGAACGATTATGGATCTGATTAAGTTTAGATGACCTTGACCCAACTTTGAAGGTCACCATAGGACTTTGAAGGTCACCATACCTAAAAATTTTAGGTATATAAGCCAAGAAAATTTACCTTTGAATACTATATCTCAAGAAGTCCTGGGTGTATTTAAAATTTTATAGTGTGGTTTCTATATTGAAGGTTATCGAACGGATCATTTTTTGGTGACCGTAACCCTACTTTGAAGGTGGCCATGGGGCTTGGAATGTTAAGCTATATAAATCATGGATATATGCTTTGTGAACCCCATATCTCAAGAAGTCCTGTATGGATTTGTATCAAACTTAGTTCGTGGCTTCTATATGACACATTCTCCATTAGATTAGGTTGTGGTCACCTTGATTTTACTTTGAAGGTCACCGTGGGACTTCTAGGTATATTTACCAAGAAAATGTGCCTTGTCAACACCATATCTCAGGAAGTTCTTTGTGGATTTAAATCAAACTTGGGGTTTTGCTTTTTATAAAAGATTCTCAATTTGCTTAGGTTTTGGTGACCATGTCCCCACTTTGAAGGTCACCATTGGTCTTAGAAATTTTAGAGATGTGAATGAAGAAAATGCATATTGTAAACACAATATGTCAAGATGTGCTGGATTGAATTGAATCAAACTTAATGTATCGAGACCACATAAAACCATCTCGAATTTTTCCGTTTGGTGACGTTGACCTTACTTTGAAGGTCACCATGGGACTTAGCTATATAAACCAAGAAAATGTATAAACCAAGGAAATTTTAGAGTTGTGAATGAAGAAAATGTACCTTGTGAACATCATATCTCAGGTGCTCCTGGGTGGATTTCAATCAAACTTGCTGTGTAGCTTTTATATAAAAGATTCTCGACTTCACTAGGTTTTGGTGACCTTGTCTCTGCTTTGAAGGTCACCCTGGGAGTTTAGATATATAAATAAAGAAAATGTACCTTGTGAATCCCATATCTGAAGAAGTCCCTTTTAGATTTCAATCAAACTTAGCGTGTAGCTTCTATATAAAATGTTCTCGATTTGATTAGGTCTTATTGAAATTGATCCCACTTTGAAGGTCACCGTAGGACATAGAAATTTAATAGATATGAGTGAATAAAGTTACCTTTTGAACACCATATCTCATTAATTCCTGGGTGGGTTTCAATCAAACTTGCTGTGTGGCTTCTATATAAAAGGTTCTCAACCTCTTTATGTTTTGGTGACCGTGTCTTTACTTTGAAGGTCACCAAAGGTCGATATAAGGCAAAGAAAATGTACCTTGTGAACACCATATCTGAAGAAGTCCTTTTTAGATTTCAATCAAACTTGGCGTGTAGCTTCTATATAAAATGTTCTCGATTTGATTAAGTTTTAATGAAATTGATCCCACTTTGAAGGTCACCGTAGGACCGTAGGAATTTTTAGGGAATGAATAAAGTGTAAATTGTGAAGACCATATCTCAAGAAGTCCTTAATGGATTTAAATCGTATTTGGTGTGTGACCTCTATTTGAAAGGTTCTCGACCTGGTTAGGTTTCGGTGACCTTGACCTTACCTTATATAAACCAAGAAAATGTACCTTGTGAACACCATATCTCAAGAAGTCAAGAGTCAAAGAGTTGATTTAAATCAGACTTGTTGTGTGGTTTCTATATGAAAGGTTCTCGATATGTTTAGGTTTTGATCACCTTGACCCCATTTGAAAGTCACTGTAGGACTTGGAAATTTTAGGAATGTGAATGAATAAGACGTACCTTCTGGCACCATATCTCAAGAAGTCATTTGTATATTTCGATCAAACTTTGTTTGTGACTTCTGTATGACAAGTGTATGACAAGTTGTCCATCTGATTATGTTTTGTTGACCTTGACTTTACTTAGAAGGTCACCATGGGACTTAGAATGTTTAGCTTTATAAACCGGGTGGATTTCAATTAAACTTGGTGTGTGGCTTCTATATAAAAGGTTCTCGAAGGAGCTAGGTTTTGTTGACCTTGCCTTTACTTTGAAGGTCGCCATGGGACTTAGCTATATAAACCAAGAAAATGTACTTTGTGAACACAATATCTCAAGAAGTTCTGGGTGCATTTCAATCAAACGTGATGTGTGGCTTTTATATAAAAGGTTCTCAACGTTTCTAGGTTTTGGTGACCTTGACTCTACTTTGAAGGTCACCGTCTAACTTAGAATTTTTTAGTTATATAAATCAATCTTGTACGAAGTTTGTACGAGCTATATCTTTGACACCCTTCAATCGATTTAAGCGAAATGCGGGTATCTCAGCTTTAATTGAGATTTCCTTCATACTTTCACAGTTTAATGCCTTGAGGGTATACATTCAAAAATTGAAAAGAAATAGGGGGTCACCGATGTTGTAAGAGAAATAAAGACACTGAAAGGTCGCGTACTTTTACTATAGAAACTATTGGGAAAACCAAGAAATTTCAATTAAAATGCAAAATTCACACATAATCACAATTGACAATTGTCTCTTGACAATTGAAGAACACGTCATACGAAATGTTTTATGCAAATAACAAATATATGTCACCGTATCAATAGGAGAATAATACAGTCCTTTTGACAAAATCCCATTGACTCAATGGATAAATGGTGAAAACAGTGTAATATGATTTTAATAGACAATATATCAACACAGACCCCTCTAGAAACAAAATATCAATCCAGACCGTTTCTGGGCACGACCCAATTTGTCTTTGAAAAACATGGATTCAAACTCAGCGATATTCAATGTAATGCGCATATCGGTGGCTAGATGGCGCAGAGATACCAGCATTTTCCTTCTGCAGTTAGAAGGATCAATTAATGGAGCTGTGCGGGGAAGGATTACTTTTGGAGTTTTCGAAAAATTGTAAAAATTCAGACACTTTGACTTTTTTCGTTTGACTTTATGACTTTTTTCGTTTTTTGGGCCCAAAGGGTCGAAAACGGGCCAAAAATCGCTTTATCTGTAATCGTTTTCGAGATAATTGTCAATTCCCATTTTTGACATTGACCGTGACCCAGAAGCTCAAGGTCACCGAAAGAATTCTTATGTAACGTTATTTGGACCGAAAGGGTCGAAAATGAGCTCAAAATTCTGTAACTATAATCTTTGTCGAGGCTATAGTCAGCTTCCTTTTTATGACCTTCACCGTGACTCGGAAGGTGAAGGTCACCGGCGTACCTCTAATGCAGCACTGTTTAGGTCAAACGGTCAACATCGCACTATCTGTAATCGTTTTCGAGATAATAGTCCGTTGACCGAGATGGTCAAGGTCAACAATGTATCTCTTATGCAAGGTTGCTTAGGCCTAAGAGGTCGACACTGAGCTCGAAATCTCCAACTATTTTCGAGATAATAGTCAATTCCGATTTTTGCCTTTTTACCCAGTAGGTCAAGGTCAGCAAGGACCTCTTATGTAACCTTGTTAAGCCAACGGGTCGAAAATGAGCTCAGAATCTCAAACCATTTACGAGATAATAGTCAACTTCCGGTTTCTGATCTGGACCGTGACGGAGAACATTAAGGTCAACAAATGAATTGTTATATAACGTTTCTTGGGCCCAAAGGATCGAAAATGGGCTTAAAATCGCTTTATCTGTAATTTTTTTTCGAGATAATAGTCAATTCCCATTTTTGACATTGACCGTGACCCAGAACTTAAAGGTCACCGAAAGAATTCTTATGTAACGTTATTTGGGGACGAAAGGGTCGAAAATGAGCTCAAAATTGCTCTAACTATAATCTTTGACGAGATTATAGTCAGCTTCCTTTTTATGACCTTCACCGTGACTCGGAAGGTGAAGGTCACCGAGGCACCTCTAATGTAGCATTGTTTAGGCCAAACGGTCGAAAATGAGCTTAAAATCTTCATCTCTAAACGTTGTCGAGATAATAGTCAACTTCCGGTTTTTGACGTTGACCGTGACCAGAAGATCAAGGTCTCCGAGGTACCTCTCACGGTACTTTCTATTTTTGACCTTCAATGTGACCGAGAAGATCAAGGTCACCGAGGGAATTCTTATGTAACGTTATTTGGGCCCAAAGGGTCGAAAATGAGCTCAAAATTGCTCTAACTCTAATCGCTCTCGAGATAATAGTCAACTTTCGGTTTTGGACTTTGACCGTGACCGAGATGATCGAGGTCACCAAGGTAATTCTTATGTAACGTTGCTCAGGCCTAAGGGGTCGACACTCAGCACGAAATCGCTAATATTTTCGAGATAACAGTCAACTTCCGGTTTTTAACCTTGACCGTGACCAAGAACATAAAGGCTGTCGAAGAATTTCTTATGTAATGTTATTTTGGCCCAAAGGGTCGTAATTGAGCTTACAAACGCGCTATCTGTAATATTTTTCGAGATAATAGTCAACTTCCGGTTTTTGACGTTGATTGTGAACGAGGAATCGCTCTATCTACAACCATTTTCGAGATAATAGTCAACTTTCGGTTTTTGACCTTGACCGTGACCGAGAACATTAAGGTCACCGAGGCATCTGTTATGTAACGTTATTTGTGCACAAAGTGTCAAAATGTAATCGTTTTCGAGATAATAGTCCGTTGAACGAGATGTTCAAGGTCACCAAGGTACCTCTTATGTAAGGTTGCTTAGGTCGACACTAAGCTCGAAATCTCCAACTATTTCCGAGATAATAGTCAATTGCGATTTTTGACTTTTTGACCCGGTAGGTCAAGGTCAGGGAGGACCTCTTATGTAACGTTGTTTAGGCCAACGGGTCGAAAATGAGCTCAGAATCTCAAACTTTTTACGAGATAATAGTCAACTTCCGGTTTCTGACCTGGACCGCGACGGAAAACATCAAGGTCACCGAGGCTTTTCCCATGTAAATTTGGGCCCAAAATGCTAAAAAAGACCAGAAAACGCTCAACCTCTGATCGTTTTCGAGATAATAGTCATTGACCTCAATTTGACTTTGACCGCTGAGGTCCGAAACAAATTGCTGATTCATCTTCCTCTGTCGGAGGAGTTTTTTGGAAACCATCCAAACAGATGAAAAAAAACGAAAAAAAAGGCAGAAACTTCCGAAAAGTTAAAAAGTTGCAAACAAAGTATGCAAGTGGGAATTATACAAAAAAAAACAGTTGTGAAAGATAAGTTGTGAAATATCACCATCGAACTTAGAAATTTTAGATATATAAACCAAGAAAATGTACTTTGTAGACAATATATCTCAAGAAGCCCTAGATGAATTTCAATCAAACATGTTGTGTGGTTTCAGTATAAAAGGTTCTCAACTTGATCATAATTTGGTGACCTTGACTTTACATTGAAGGCCACCACGCGATTTTAGAAATTTTACGTATATCAACCAAGAAAATGTGAACATCATACACCAAGAAGTCCTGGATGGATTTCAATCAAACTTGGTGTGTTGCCTCTACATAAAAACTTCTCGGTAGGTTTTGTTTTGTTGACCATGACCCCACTTTGAAGGTCACTTTGGGGCTTAGAACTTTTAGGTATGTAAACCAGGAAAATATACCTTGTGAACACCATATCTCAAGAAGTCCTGGGTGGATTTTAATCAAACTTGTTGGGTACTTCTATATAAAAGATTCTCGACATGCTTAGGTTTTTTTACCTTGACCCCACTTTGAAGGTCACCATGGGACTTAAAAATTTTAGACATATAATAAAAACAAGAAAATGTACCTTGTGAACACCATATCTCAAGAAGTCCTGGGTGAATTTCAATCAAACTTGGTGTAGCTTCAAAATTAGAGGTTCTCGACCTGATTAGTTACTGATGACCTTGACCCTACTTTGTAGGTCACCATGGGACTTAGAAAATGTAGGTATATAAACCAAGAAAATGTGCCATGTCAACACCGTATCTCAAGAAGTCTTTGGTGGATTTCAATCAAACTTGGTGGGTGGCCTCTACATAAATCTTCTCGATCTGGTTAGGTTTTAGTGACCTTGATCCCACGCCGAACATCACCATGGGACTTTTAGTGATGTGAATGAAGAAATTTTAGAGATGTGAATGAAGAAAATGTACCTTGTGAACACCATATCTCAGTAAGTGCTTGGTGGATTTGTATCAAACTTGTTTTGTTGCTTCTATGTTCTCAAATGTGTTAGATTTTGAAGACCTTGACGCCACTTTGAAGGTCAGCATTTAACTTTTAGGTATATGTGAATACCATATCTCAAGTAATCCTAGGTGGATTTAGAGTGTGGATTCTATACAAAAGGTTCTCGATCTGGATTGGATTTGGTGACCTTGACCTTATTTTGAAGGTCACCATTTTAGAGATGTAAATGAAGAAAATATACCTTGTGAACACCAGCTCAAAAAGTCCTGAGAGTAATTGAATCAAACTTAGAGGGTTTCTTTTATATGAACGGTTATGGATATGATTAGCTTTTGATGACCTTGACCCCACATTGAAGGTTACTATGGAACTTAGATATTTAAGGTTTATTAGCCAAGAAAATAGCCTTGTGAACACTACATCTCAAGAAGTCCTGGATGGAGTTCAATCAAACTTAGAGTTTGGCTTCTTTATAAAAGGTTTTCGACCAGATTACTTTTTTTGGTGACCAGGTCTATGAAACAAGAACCATGTAAACTGCATCTCGAGAAAATAATATCTCACGAAATCCTGTGTGGAATTCAACTAAACTCGATGTGTGGCTTCTACATAAGAGGTTCTCGATCTGATTAGGTTTTGGTGACCTTCCACCCACATTGAAGGTCACCATGAGACTTACAATTTTTAGTGATATGAGTGAATAAAATTTACATTGTAAACACCTTATCTCGAGATATTCTGGATGGATGTAAATCAAACTTGGTGTGTGGCTTTTATATACAAAGTTCTCGTTCTTGTCAGGTTTTGGTGATCTTGATCTTACATTGAAAGTCACCGTGGGATCTAGAAATTTTAGGGATGTGAATGAATAAAATGCACCTTATGAACACAATATCTCAGGAATTTATGGGTGGATTTGAATCAAACTTAATGTGTGGCTTCTATATGAACGGTTATGAATCTGATTAAGTTTAGATGACCTTGACCCAACTTTAAAGGTCACCATAGGACTTTGAAGGTCACCATACCTAAAAATTTTAGGTATATAAGCCAAGAAAATTTACCTTTGAATACTATATCTCAAGAAGTCCTGGGTGTATTTAAAATTTTATAGTGTGGTTTCTATATTGAAGGTCATCGAACGGATTATTTTATGGTGACCGTAACCCTACTTTGAAGGTGGCCATGGGGCTTGGAATGTTAAGCTATATAAATCATGGATATATGCTTTGTGAACCCCATATCTCAAGAAGTCCTGGATAGATTTGTATCAAACTTAGTTCGTGGCTTCTATAAAACACATTCTCCATTAGATTAGGTTGTGGTGACCTTGACTTTACTTTGAAGGTCACCGTGGGACTTCTAGGTATATTTACCAAGAAAATGTGCCTTGTCAACACCATATCTCAGGAAGTTCTTTGTGGATTTAAATCAAACTTGGGGTTTTGCTTTTTATAAAAGATTCTCAATTTGCTTAGGTTTTGGTGACCATGTCCCCACTTTGAAGGTCACCATTGGTCTTAGAAATTTTAGAGATGTGAATGAAGAAAATGTATATTGTAAACACAATATGTCAAGATGTGCTGGATTGAATTGAATCAAACTTAGTGTATCGAGACCACATAAAACCATCTCGAATTTTTCCGTTTGGTGACGTTGACCTTACTTTGAAGGTCATCATGGGACTTAGCTATATAAACCAAGAAAATGTATAAACCAAGGAAATTTTAGAGATGTCAATGAAGAAAATGTACCTTGTGAACATAATATCTCAGGTGCTCCTGGGTGGATTTCAATCAAACTTGCTGTGTGGCTTTTATATAAAAGATTCTCGACTTCACTAGGTTTTGGTGACCTTGTCTCTGCTTTGAAGGTCACCCTGGGAGTTTAGATATATAAATAAAGAAAATGTACCTTGTGAATCCCATATCTGAAGAAGTCCTTTTTAAATTTCAATCAAACTTAGCGTGTAGCTTCTATATAAAATGTTCTCGATTTGATTAGGTCTTATTGAAATTGATCCCACTTTGAAGGTCACCGTAGGACATAGAAATTTAATAGAATTGAGTGAATAAAATTACCTTTTAAACACCATATCTCATTAATTCCTGGGTGGATTTCAATCAAACTTGCTGTGTTGCTTCTATATAAAAGGTTCTCAACCTCTTTATGTTTTGGTGACCGTGTCTTTACTTTGAAGGTCACCATGGGAGTTAGAGTATTTCGATATAAAGCAGAGAAAATGTACCTTGTGAACACCATATCTGAAGAAGTCCTTTTTAGATTTCAAGCAAACTTGGCGTGTAGCTTCTATATAAAATGTTCTCAATTTGATTAAGTTTTAATGAAATTGATCCCACTTTGAAGGTCACCGTAGGACTTTGAAATTTTAGGGAATTAATAAAGTGTAAATTGTGAACACCATATCTCAAGAAGTCCTTAGTGGATTTAAATCGTATTTGGTGTGTGACCTCTATTTGAAAGGTTCTCGACCTGGTTAGGTTTCGGTGACCTTGACCTTACCTTATATAAACCAAGAAAATGTACCTTGTGAACACCATATCTCAAGAAGTCAAGAGTCAAGAGTTGATTTAAATCAGACTTGTTGTGTGGTTTCTATATGAAAGGTTCTCGATATGTTTAGGCTTTGGTCACCTTGACCCCATTTGAAAATCACTGTAGGACTTGGAAATTTTAGGAATGTGAATGAATAAAACGTACCTTCTGGCACCATATCTCAAGAAGTCATTTGTATATTTCGATCAAACTTGGTTTGTGACTTCTGTATGACAAGTGTATGACAAGTTGTCCATCTGATTATGTTTTGTTGACCTTGACTTTACTTAGAAGGTCACCATGGGACTTAGAATGTTTAGCTTTATAAACCGGGTGGATTTCAATTAAACTTGGTGTGTGGCTTCTATATAAAAGGTTCTCGAAGGAGCTAGGTTTTGTTGACCTTGCCTTTACTTTGAAGGTCACCATGTGACTTAGCTATATAAACCAAGAAAATGTACTTTGTGAACACAATATCTCAAGAAGTTCTGGGTGCATTTCAATCAAACGTGATGTGTGGCTTTTATATAAAAGGTTCTCAACGTTTCTAGGTTTTGGTGACCTTGACTCTACTTTGAAGGTCACCGTCTAACTTAGAATTTTTTAGTTATATAAATCAATCTTGTACGAAGTTTGTACGAGCTATATCTTTGACACCCTTCAATCGATTTAAGCGAAATGCGGGTATCTCAGCTTTAATTGAGATTTCCTTCATACTTTCACAGTTTAATGCCTTGAGGGTATACATTCAAAAATTGAAAAGAAATAGGGGGTCACCGATGTTATATGAGAAATAAAGACACTGAAAGGTCGCGTACTTTTACTATAGAAACTATTGGGAAAACCAAGAAATTTCAATTAAAATGCAAAATTCACACATAATCACAATTGACAATTGTCTCTTGACAATTGAAGAACACGTCATACGAAATGTTTTATGCAAATAACAAATATATGTCACCGTATCAATAGGAGAATAATACAGTCCTTTTGACAAAATCCCATTGACTCAATGGATAAATGGTGAAAACAGTGTAATATGATTTTAATAGACAATATATCAACACAGACCCCTCTAGGAACAAAATATCAATCCAGACCATTTCTGGACACGACCCAATTTGTCTTTGAAAAACATGGATTCAAACTCAGCGATATTCAATGTAATGCGCATATCGGTGGCTAGATGGCGCAGAGATACCAGCATTTTCCTTCTGCAGTTAGAAGGATCAATTAATGGAGCTGTGCGGGGAAGGATTACTTTTGGAGTTTTCGAAAAATTGTAAAAATTCAGACACTTTGACCTTTTTCGTTTGACTTTATGATGAGGAATTTCTACACGTTATATCTCCTGCACTTTTCAACTGATTTCAAATTTACTTACATTATGGAAAGACCAAGTGGTGGAACTGGTCATGAAAGGTTTAATATTGGATTTCTCGAAAAGTTATACAAATGGGGAAACTGAATTTTTTGCACTTGACTTGATGATAAGAAACGTGTTTGCGATATATCTCCGTACCGTTAAAACGATTTAATTTTCCTTTTGTACATAGAAAGACCCAGTAGTGGAGCTGTGCGACGAAGCGTTATTTTTGGATTTCTCGAAAAGTTACAAAAATATGGAAAATATGAACTTTTTTGTGTTTGACACTGATTATTGTGTCCGGTTCGGGTCTGCGTCTTCGACGATGGCTTGTTTAATTTATATTTTGAATTTAACAAATGATATTTTTATCTCAAAAATTAAATATTGATATCAGAATATCAGTCTATTTTATATAAAAAGTTCAGGAGCAAACATCTGTGAATAAAATATTGACAGATTCTTGTATACAGACTTTTTCTTTAATTTTTTACTGTGCAGAAAAAAACACAATTCTCGAACTAAAAAATTCGTGTTATTATTGATATCAATAAATTCAGTTTTTATCTCTAAAATTTTATTGACGATTCATTAAATTTTCTAGAAATAGATGCCTCCCTTAAGCCTTTTAAATAAATTTTTGAAATCTAGAATTTAATTATTGATAGCAAAATATAAATAAATTAGATCTGTAGTGATTTATTGATATCTTTAATTATATGTTGATACCAAAAATTAACATCAAATGTTAAAATGGCATTCCATTCGTTTAATCATGAAAAAGAACACAAATGCGAAAACAAAAATCGAGGTCCGCAACTTCAGATGTGCGAAGTGTTATGTGCAAAATTTGGAGCCCCAGGGCCACTCTGGTCAGAGAAATGATAACGACAAAATGATGGCCCAGCATAGAGAAGAGAAAGGTTCAAACATTGGCCCCGTAAAACTTACAGGTGTTAACTCACTACCATGCGAGGTAACTATGCGCCGTTACCACGTTGCTTGGCCTTTACTAAGTCAATTTATTATTTTGTTTAAATTGTGATTTCCCGTGCAGCGGAGGGATTTAGTTATGAGCTTGTCCACCTGTCCGTCTGTCCGTATGCGTTCCACCGTGGGAACTTCCATTTTTCACGTGACTTGAGTGTGGTCGGTACAGGCATGGTCAAGGAATGGTGCCATTGGGGTATCGAGTAAAAATTATCCAATGTAGGTTTTTGATTAGTCACACTTTGTTCTTTTTTGGAAAATAAGTTTATTCTTTTCGAATCTTGGAGGGTGGCGGTTGCAACTGCTAAACGTCCGCTCCCCAACCCCTTGGATCCTGCACTGAACCATACGCTACTGCTGTCCCGACATCAAAAGTAAAATGTTGCAAGAGACTGGATTGAGAATACCTTCGAATTATGCTCTGTGTCATTTGAGACATTCAAAGAACGTTGAAAGGTCTTCTGGTTGGTTTCGAATTCATGACTTGGTGGCAGATTTTCTTGACAAAATTGTAGTAAATTGCCGTCGTAGTGACAGAACGGATTCCTTACTGGCCATCGTCAAGGTCAGTCCCCAGGTGCGTCTATATTTTGAGTCGATCCCCTTAGTTTTTGAACTTAGCAATAGGCGCCGAAACTGTGCGAGGCTCACTACCTGTGCCGTGTTGATTATTGATCCGAGGGATACTGAACTGTAACGGTGTGCTGATTAGAAACTGTGTCACTGGGCTGATGCAGCTGCAACAATTATGAAAAATAACTAAAGTTACTGCTACTAATAATAAAATATAGTAATGTTAAAAAGTGTCTGAGTTTGAATTTTGGAAGAGAAGGCAGGTTTGTCACCGATGACATCACTTGTGTTTTCACATTTTTGAGGTAGAGAAGAATGGGTTAGAGTAGATCATAGTTGGTGACAACAAAATGTTAAATACTGACTAAACTAATAAACCAGATGCAAATTTGCCAGCCCTTGCTGACTCAAGTATTCCTTTTTTCGATACTTGACAGATAAAAATTGTTTTCAGCCACGAAGATGCCCTTTTTAATTTCACTAGTTTGGATCTACTGAGACCAATCCAAGTTCTAGCTGTGGATGTTTTATATGGCATTCGCTTATTGGATATCTCGGAAACGGAAAGCCGGATGTTTGAATATAAAAATAAAATTTGTCAATCAACTTTCAAAAGTTCTGTAAGCTACTGGAGCAGCTAACGGATTCTGTTAACTGTACATTTAAGTTTTGCATTGGCGTAGCCACGTCTGGGGGACTGGGGAACCAAACTTTCGTAACGGAGGGGGTCGAAGGATATTATGGTCCCCAATCTGAATAGTGGGGGGACTGAGGTCCCCGGTGGCTACGCATATGTTTTGTGAATACGGCCACGGTATGAGGCGTATTATATGGCATTTACCGTGTGATATAAGCGTATTGTGTAACATTTACAATGGGACATAAGCGTATTGTGTGACATTTACCGTGTGACATATTTGTTACAGTCGAACAGCGTGATGATCGAGCACAGAGGAGGCAGGCCCAGCAAGGTACGCAATGCCACTCCCCCGCCATATTCTTTCCAGCACCATCTGTTGATTCTTTTATCTGTGGTGTTGTTAGTTTTTGGCCGGGCCGGTAGGTTATACTCGTCACTCGTAGGGCATCGCTCTTCCGTTATGTTTCTGTGCAAACAAGTTTTCAAAATGTTACCCTTCATACATTTCTGGTGCGATTTTTTTTTGAAATTTTGCAGAAATGTTCACTGAATTATCCTGAGTTATCCTCTACAAGGCTTGTATTTGTTTGGTGATTTTGGTCAAATGTGGGAAAACACAAATATACTACTTTCTACAAACGGTGCCCGATTGCAGTAAAGATAAACAACGCAATCACAGCAAATTGGCTGTAAATCGCCCCCTCTCCCCACTAGGGTCATAGCGTCGCCTCCTTCCCCCACTAGGTTCAATGCGTCGACCCCTTCTCCCCACCAGGGTCAGCGCGTCGACTCCTTCTCTCCACTAGGGTCAGTGCGTCACCCACTCTCCCCACCAGAGTCAGTGCGTCAACCTTCTCCCCACTAGACCCACAGCGTCACCCCCTCTCTCTACTAAGGTCATAGTGTCAAACCCTCTCCCCACTCTAATCAGTGCAGCGCCCCCTTTCTCCCCACTTAGATCAGTGTGTCCCCCCTCACCCCAATAAAGTCAGTGCGTCAGCTCCTCTCCCCACCAGGATTAGTGCGTCGCCCCCTCCTTCCACTGGGGTCAGTGCCTCACCCCATTTCCTCGCTAGGGTCAGTGTGCCGCTCCCTTTCCCCACTATGGTCATTGCGTCGCGACTTCTCTCGCAGTGCGTCATCGCCTCTACCCTCTGGGGTCAGTGCGTCACCCCTATCCCCACTACGGTCAGTATGTCGCCCCCTCTCCCCAGTAGGTTCAGTGCGTCACCCTCTCTCCCCATTTGGGTCAGTGCGCCATCTCTCTCCCCCTCTCCTCACTAGAGTGAAACGTAACTAAAACGATTGCTATAGTGACTAGAAGTGGCAATAAGCATACCCATTTCGACACAAGAAACATTCACACGCTTTATTATACAAGTGTTATCTCATTTCAACAATTTATGATACAAAAGTTATCGCATGTGAGTATCAAGAAAATCCTTTTATTTCGAAAAAAGTAGATAGTAAAATTGACAAATGCTGGTCACCGAAACTCCAAAGATCAAAAACTCACTTCCCTTGTTGGTATCTTGATTGAGTCTCGGGAGTCCACTTATTTCGGACCGCACCTGGTTTAATTCGGATCGAGTCCCGGATCAGCATCAGTCTGTTGATCCTTTGAAAACACACCGTCTATACCTTCTATTTGCTCTCATTTGCTGTCATTTTTTTGTAAACAGGCGACTGTCTATTAAACAAACTGCCTTTTCGTCTAATATAAATAATAAAAGGTGCAAAATGGTCCTTCAAGAACGCGACATTTTATTTCTCTTATCTTATAAATTTAAATACATTTAATAGCATTACACAAGACTGTTTTACGAGTTTTTTTTCAAAATAAAGAACCTTAAGTTGAATGTGCCACAGCAACACCCCTACCCTTCTCATTGTTTAATCCATACTTACCAATGAATTGTTGAAGTCCTGTTAAGTTATCCTTTTTAACGAGCCCACTCTTAAATAAACATCCTTTGAGCAAACACGCATTTTTTCGTTAATTTACAAAAGCTCAATTGAGTTCCCCTCCTTTCCGAAACATTGGCCTCATCACCGAAGAAATGTATAGTGAAAGGACTCATCTCGGCAAGGACCTGAGCCTGCAACACCCGGTAGTTTATTATCTTGGTTAGGTCGAAGGGTTCTGTCAACATTTTACGTATGTCACGTGATCAGGGCACTTCATTACGTAAAAATGTTGTGAACAAAATTTTTCAGCCGCTGAACTGCGGAGAAAGTTGAAACTTGGTGGGATTGTTCTTGATAGGTTCGAAAGATTCTATCAAATTTTTTGTGAGTAGAAAGAGCGAATGCGGCCTATAACGGCATCACGTGAAATATGTACGTATTATGAACAAAATCTTGTGTACAAAATATCTTAATAATGGAAAGTCCTATCGACTTCAAATTTGGTGTTACGGTTCCCTGGTTCGGTTCGGTTGGAAAACAGAAAGAGAAAAACCACGGTATTTTGGTATTCCTTTGCAGTAACAGTATTACTGTCGGTCCATTGCTATTTCTTATTGCCTGAAATTGAGCTTTTTGAGGGTTTCTCATCTACTGCCATTACGTAACCTGTCACTCAGTCAGGGATCATTGTCAGTTGGGGTGCATGATTAAGCAAAAAAATTCAGACCACCTTCAAGACCTGAATAAAAAGTTGTAAAGTAAGACACGTTTCAAATCCTATACAGAGTTTCTACTCGTATATTTTAGTTGTGCACATCATATTCACTTTTCATTTATTTAGCCAAAATTGAGTCAAAACCTAACATATTGTGCGAATGGCGAGAGGATTTGCAGCGTTCCGGTGCCCTTGTTGTTTGGTAAATTTAATCTATAAAAATATAAAAGTTGCTTTGGTGGTGCGTTAGCCGTGGTGAATTCCTGTCATGTTTTTGCAATAAAACAACGACAAGTGACCATTAGCACCAGTATCTCCATTTAAAATTCCATATAAAATTCCAGCCTAGTGATTAACTAGTTTTTGACCGATTTTGTTGTTGGAGAATGGAAGGGAGGGTAATATATTGAGACAGAGGTCCATCTTACCGAAAATTATATTTGGTGCAGCCATATTTTATCTATACAACAGCTGAATGTTTGATTTTAGCAGCAATGAGATGTTAAAATGGTTTACTCTCCTTGAGTTTGGCTCGGCTGGTTGGAATGCCCCTGGGCATTCTTGATTTTTATTGGGGGGGGGGATTATGGGGTTCAGTCGGGGAGTACATTTGATTATGTTTATAAAAGCAAGAAACTAAGTAGGTATCGATTGACAAAGTGTAATACAAGCCTGTTCTCTTATGTTTTGTGTGCACTGACCGCTCTAGTCATTTCTGTTTTTTACACCATAACTGGAAAACTAGTCCCCGTATCTTTTTCAAATAAAATACACCTGTAAATTGTAATTGCGGATGGCTGCATTTACTTTTTGACAGCTAGTATCTGTCTGTTCCTCATTATGTAAAGTTATTTCTTTAACTACTGGGCGGATGTTTGTCAAATTTGGCACTGTGGCAGTGGCGTGTTCCTCATTCTTGACAGGAATTATGACCGTAATGTGTCTTCCGCAGGACCTCCAGATAAAACGCTTTGCGCATTACTTTGAGGCACAAAAGTTCTTCCGTTTCCCCCCATTTTACTCCCTTCCTTTCCCCGCTACGTCAAGCGAATGCTTCCCAGCCTTTTTACCCCATTGTTCTCCTTTCAGTCTTTATCCTTCTCCGCCGTTCTTCCGTGTAGTGACAGACGAATGTTGCCTAGCTTAAAACTTTAAGAGAAACACATCGTCCATTACGTGTGTGTCTGTTTGTGTGTGTGTGTGTGTTTGTGTGTGTGTGTGTATGTGTGTGCTGTGTGCAAGGATTTTTTAAATTCTATTATTTCCACATTTCTTGCCCCATTGTTTTGACATTTTGCAGGTAATCCTTGCCATGGCTTCTAGTTGCGCTATCTTTGTTACCGGTTCGGCAAAAACTGGCCAAATGAACGGATAGCTTTGAGAGAAACACAGTGCTGTTCGTCCCACAAATTCTGTCCGATTACTTTTGCTAGCAATGTTTTCCATGAGGCCGTCAACCAAATCTCAATTTTGTCGGTTTCTCCTTTGCATTGTCTTCGTTTTTGCGACGTGGCACAATGTTTACCGACATTCTTGTTCTTTAGTAGTATCGAATTTAAATTAAAATGTACACACATCAGATCATTAGCATTACGAACAGGTTTTTATTAGCCCAGCTTACGTTATATGTAAGCTTTGGTATATCTATCGGTCTGCAGACGGTGTCCGTCAGTTAATTAGTTGTATATTATCCCCTCGCATACTTTGCTGATGAAGGGAATATAGAATTTGGTCAGCCCGTCCGTTCGAAGATCTGTCCGTCCGTCTATATGTCCGTGCGGATATGTCGGCCTTAGGTGGTATCCGAGGGGGTCTTAGGTGGTATTTCTTCTTAGGGGCGATCGCGTATATTAATCAGCACACCAAAACAAAATTTAATTTTTTTGGTTAAAAAAATGGCTATTTCAAATTTTACCACCTAAGTGTCCGTCCAAAACTCTCAACATGAATTAAAAAATGTTTGTCCGACTTTTAGGGGCTATTTTGCAAAATCAAATTATATCATTAAATTTGGTTTAACCAATGTTTAAAAACATTAATATGGACAAAATAACTTCACTAACAATGTCATTAACAAACGATCCAGTATTTTAATTATAGCCCCTAAGATCGGACGTTTTAATACCCACTAAGTCAACGGATTAAAACTGTCCAACTCTTTGGGGCTATTTTGCGAAATTCAATTATGTCATTAAATTTGGCTTAACCAATGTTTAAAGACATATCGACAAATAATTTCACTAACAATATAATTAACCCCCCTTTAATACCAACTAAGTCAACGTATAACAGCTGTCCGAATCTTAGGGTCACTTTAACAGAATTCAGTTGGTTAGCCCGCCCGTTCGTAGATCTGTCCGTCCGTCCGTATGTCCGTGTGGATATGTCAGTCTTTGGTGGTATCCGAGGGGGTTTTAGGTGGTATTTCTTCTTAGGGGCGATCGCCCCTAAGAAGATTTTTTTACATGTCAAAAATCCATCTAAATCTACCTGAATATTCACATGAATATATGAGCACAATGCCAGTGCATATATTAATCAACACACCAAAACAAAATTTAATTTCTGTGGTTTAATTAAATTATATCATTAAATTTGGTTTAACCAATGTGTAAAAACATATCGACAAAATAATTTCACCAAGAATATAAATAACCCCTATTTAATACCTATATCTGACAAAAATCTGACAAACCGAAACCTGTAAATTATAATAAATAGTATCATATTATTTAATCTCCATTAAGTTGGCAAACATATTAGTTTGAGAACAAGATATGCAATAGCCCTTAAAACGACGGACATTTCTGCAAAAAAGGTCGTTGAATAACGAACGCCTCTCTATTTTGTTTAGAAGAAACAGCTATAATCTGTCGAAAATCAACATGTCTACATCATTATCCGACAAGACTGTATTTTATGTATCATTTGAGCAGACAAATTGTTTTCAAAAATATTTTTCACAAGATACCCCCTAAGATTACGGACAGTAATCAAGCTTGAAAAATAATGATAAATATTCAAATATTCGTTCATATTCAATGAAAATGTATAACAAGGCCTTCAGCTTTGTTATAGTTTTTTGTTATAGTAAAAGCATAGTAAAGTTATAGTAAAAAGTCATACAACTAAAGTTTCAAACCATTTCTCATATACAATTTGAAAAGTAGATTTATTATCAAACATATTTGGATGCTGGCTGGTACAATTCAATACTGCGAAATCATTTTGAAAAGTTGCCCGTCTTACGGAAAAGTAACCCGTCTCTGACGAGCGGGCTCCAAACGCAACACTGATCAACAGTTATTTCTTTAACTACTGGGCGGATGTTTGTCAAATTTGGCACTGTGACAGTGGCGTGTTCCTCATTCTTGACAGGAATTATGACCGTAATGTGTCTTCCGCAGGACCTCCAGATAAAACGCTTTGCGCATTACTTTGAGGCACAAAAGTTCTCCCGTTTCCTCCCATTTTACTCCCTTCCTTTCCCCGCTACGTCAAGCAAATGTTTCCCAGCCTTTTTACCCCACTGTTCTCCTTTCAGTCTTTATCCTTCTTCGCCGTTCTTCCGTGCAGTGACAGACGAATGTTGCCCAGCTTAAAGCTTTAAGAGAAACACATCGTCCATTACGTGTGTGTCTGTTTGTGTGTGTGTGTGTGTTTGTGTGTGTGTGTGTGTGTGTGTGTGTGTGTGTGTGTGTGTGTGTGTGTATGTGTGTGCTGTGTGCAAGGATTTTTTAAATTCTATTATTTCCACATTTCTTGCCCCATTGTTTTGACATTTTGCAGGTAATCCTTGCCATGGCTTCTAGTTGCGCTATCTTTGTTACCGGTTCGGCAAAAACTGGCCAAATGAACGGATAGCTTTGAGAGAAACACAGTGCTGTTCGTCCCACAAATTCTGTCCGATTACTTTTGCTAGCAATGTTTTCCATGAGGCCGTCAACCAAATCTCAATTTTGTCGGTTTCTCCTTTGCATTGTCTTCGTTTTTGCGACGTGGCACAATGTTTACCGACATTCTTGTTCTTTAGTAGTATCGAATTTAAATTAAAATGTACACACATCAGATCATTAGCATTACGAACAGGTTTTTATTAGCCCAGCTTACGTTATATGTAAGCTTTGGTATATCTATCGGTCTGCAGACGGTGTCCGTCAGTTAATTAGTTGTATATTATCCCCTCGCATACTTTGCTGATGAAGGGAATATAGAATTTGGTCAGCCCGTCCGTTCGAAGATCTGTCCGTCCGTCTATATGTCCGTGCGGATATGTCGGCCTTAGGTGGTATCCGAGGGGGTCTTAGGTGGTATTTCTTCTTAGGGGCGATCGCGTATATTAATCAGCACACCAAAACAAAATTTAATTTTTTTGGTTAAAAAAATGGCTATTTCAAATTTTACCACCTAAGTGTCCGTCCAAAACTCTCAACATGAATTAAAAAATGTTTGTCCGACTTTTAGGGGCTATTTTGCAAAATCAAATTATATCATTAAATTTGGTTTAACCAATGTTTAAAAACATTAATATGGACAAAATAACTTCACTAACAATGTCATTAACAAACGATCCAGTATTTTAATTATAGCCCCTAAGATCGGACGTTTTAATACCCACTAAGTCAACGGATTAAAACTGTCCAACTCTTTGGGGCTATTTTGCGAAATTCAATTATGTCATTAAATTTGGCTTAACCAATGTTTAAAGACATATCGACAAATAATTTCACTAACAATATAATTAACCCCCCTTTAATACCAACTAAGTCAACGTATAACAGCTGTCCGAATCTTAGGGTCACTTTAACAGAATTCAGTTGGTTAGCCCGCCCGTTCGTAGATCTGTCCGTCCGTCCGTATGTCCGTGTGGATATGTCAGTCTTTGGTGGTATCCGAGGGGGTTTTAGGTGGTATTTCTTCTTAGGGGCGATCGCCCCTAAGAAGATTTTTTTACATGTCAAAAATCCATCTAAATCTACCTGAATATTCACATGAATATATGAGCACAATGCCAGTGCATATATTAATCAACACACCAAAACAAAATTTAATTTCTGTGGTTTAATTAAATTATATCATTAAATTTGGTTTAACCAATGTGTAAAAACATATCGACAAAATAATTTCACCAAGAATATAATTAACCCCTATTTAATACCTATATCTGACAAAAATCTGATAAACCGAAACCTGTAAATTATAATAAATAGTATTATATTATTTAATCTCCATTAAGTTGGCAAACATATTAGTTTGAGAACAAGATATGCAATAGCCCTTAAAACGACGGACATTTCTGCAAAAAAGGTCGTTGAATAACGAACGCCTCTCTATTTTGTTTAGAAGAAACAGCTATAATCTGTCGAAAATCAACATGTCTACATCATTATCCGACAAGACTGTATTTTATGTATCATTTGAGCAGACAAATTGTTTTCAAAAATATTTTTCACAAGATACCCCCTAAGATTACGGACAGTAATCAAGCTTGAAAAATAATGATAAATATTCAAATATTCGTTCATATTCAATGAAAATGTATAACAAGACCTTCAGCTTTGTTATAGTTTTTTGTTATAGTAAAAGCATAGTAAAGTTATAGTAAAAAGTCATACAACTAAAGTTTCAAACCATTTCTCATATACAATTTGAAAAGTAGATTTATTATCAAACATATTTGGATGCTGGCTGGTACAATTCAATACTGCTAAATCATTTTGAAAAGTTGCCCGTCTTACGGAAAAGTAACCCGTCTCTGACGAGCGGGCTCCAAACGCAACACTGATCAACAGTTATTTCTTTAACTACTGGGCGGATGTTTGTCAAATTTGGCACTGTGACAGTGGCGTGTTCCTCATTCTTGACAGGAATTATGACCGTAATGTGTCTTCCGCAGGACCTCCAGATAAAACGCTTTGCGCATTACTTTGAGGCACAAAAGTTCTCCCGTTTCCTCCCATTTTACTCCCTTCCTTTCCCCGCTACGTCAAGCAAATGTTTCCCAGCCTTTTTACCCCATTGTTCTCCTTTCAGTCTTTATCCTTCTTCGCCGTTCTTCCGTGCAGTGACAGACGAATGTTGCCCAGCTTAAAGCTTTAAGAGAAACACATCGTCCATTACGTGTGTGTCTGTTTGTGTGTGTGTGTGTGTTTGTGTGTGTGTGTGTGTGTGTGTGTGTGTGTGTGTGTGTGTGTGTGTGTGTGTGTATGTGTGTGCTGTGTGCAAGGATTTTTTAAATTCTATTATTTCCACATTTCTTGCCCCATTGTTTTGACATTTTGCAGGTAATCCTTGCCATGGCTTCTAGTTGCGCTATCTTTGTTACCGGTTCGGCAAAAACTGGCCAAAATGAACGGATAGCTTTGAGAGAAACACAGTGCTGTTCGTCCCACAAATTCTGTCCGATTACTTTTGCTAGCAATGTTTTCCATGAGGCCGTCAACCAAATCTCAATTTTGTCGGTTTCTCCTTTGCATTGTCTTCGTTTTTGCGACGTGGCACAATGTTTACCGACATTCTTGTTCTTTAGTAGTATCAAATTTAAATTAAAATGTACACACATCAGATCATTAGCATTACGAACAGGTTTGAAAAAAACTTTATTAATCTTGGTTTTTATTAGCCCACCTTACGTTATATGTAAGCTTTGGTATATCTATCGGTCTGCGGACGGTGTCCGACAGTTAATTAGTTGTATATTATCCCCTCGCATACTTTGCTGATGAAGGGAATATAGAATTTGGTTAGCCCGTCCGTTCGAAGATCTGTCCGTCCGTCCATATGTCCGTGCGGATATGTCGGCCTTAGGTGGCATCCGAAGGGATCTTAGGTAGTATTTCTTCTAAGGGGCGATCGCATATATTAATCAGCACACCAAAACAAAATTTAAATTTTTTGGTTAGTCCGTCCAAAACTCCAAACATGAATTAAAAAATTTTTGTCCGACTCTTAGGGGCTATTTTGCAAAATTAAATTATATCATTAAATTTCGTTTAATCAACGTTTCAAAACATTAATATGGACAAAATAATTTCACTAACAATGTAATTAACAAACGATCCAGTAATTAAACTGGTAGCACCTAAGATTGGACGTTTTAATACCCCTAAGTCAACGAAAAAAACTGTCCGACTCTTTGGGGAAAAACTAAATTCTATCAGGAAATTTGGTTTAACCAATGTTTAAAAACATATCTACAAAATAATTCCACTAAAAATGCAATTAACCCCTTTAATACCAGCTAAGTCAACGTGTAATAACTGTCTGAATCTGAGGGTCACTTTAACAGAATTCAGTTGGTTATCACAAGTCTTAGGTGGTATTTCTTCTTAGGGGCGATCGCCCCTAAGAAGATTTTTTTTACATGTCAAAAATCCATCTAAATCTAACTGAATATTCATATCATTATATGAGCACAATCCCAGTGCATATATTAATCAACACACCAAAACAAAATTTAATTTCTTTGGTTTAAAAAAAATTATGGTTATTTTAATTTTTACCACCAAAGTGTCCGTACAAAAATCCGGACATAATTACAAAATGTTTGTCCGACTTTTAGGGGCTATTTTGCAAAATCAAATTATATCATTAAATCTGGTTTAACCAATGTTTAAAAACATTAATATGGACAAAATAACTTCACTAACAATGTCATTAACAAACGATCCAGTATTTTAATTATAGCCCCTAAGATCGGACGTTTTAATACCCACTAAGTCAACGGATAAAAACTGTCCGACTCTTTGGGGCTATTTTGCGCAATTCAATTATATCATTAAATTTGGCTTAACCAATGTTTAAAGACATATCGACAAATAATTTCACTAACAATATAATTAACTCCCCTTTAATACCAACTAAGTCAACGTATAACAGCTGTCCGAATCTTAGGGTCACTTTAACAGAATTCAGTTGGTTAGCCCGCCCGTTCGTAGATCTGTCCGTCCGTCCGTATGTCCGTGTGGATATGTCAGTCTTTGGTGGTATCCGAGGGGGTTTTAGGTGGTATTTCTTCTTAGGGGCGATCGCCCCTAAGAAGATTTTTTTACATGTCAAAAATCCATCTAAATCTACCTGAATATTCACATGAATATATGAGCACAATGCCAGTGCATATATTAATCAACACACCAAAACAAAATTTAATTTCTGTGGTTTAATTAAATTATATCATTAAATTTGGTTTAACCAATGTGTAAAAACATATCGACAAAATAATTTCACCAAGAATATAATTAACCCCTATTTAATACCTATATCTGACAAAAATCTGATAAACCGAAACCTGTAAATTATAATAAATAGTATTATATTATTTAATCTCCATTAAGTTGGCAAACATATTAGTTTGAGAACAAGATATGCAATAGCCCTTAAAACGACGGACATTTCTGCAAAAAAGGTCGTTGAATAACGAACGCCTCTCTATTTTGTTTAGAAGAAACAGCTATAATCTGTCGAAAATCAACATGTCTACATCATTATCCGACAAGACTGTATTTTATGTATCATTTGAGCAGACAAATTGTTTTCAAAAATATTTTTCACAAGATACCCCCTAAGATTACGGACAGTAATCAAGCTTGAAAAATAATGATAAATATTCAAATATTCGTTCATATTCAATGAAAATGTATAACAAGACCTTCAGCTTTGTTATAGTTTTTTGTTATAGTAAAAGCATAGTAAAGTTATAGTAAAAAGTCATACAACTAAAGTTTCAAACCATTTCTCATATACAATTTGAAAAGTAGATTTATTATCAAACATATTTGGATGCTGGCTGGTACAATTCAATACTGCTAAATCATTTTGAAAAGTTGCCCGTCTTACGGAAAAGTAACCCGTCTCTGACGAGCGGGCTCCAAACGCAACACTGATCAACAGTTATTTCTTTAACTACTGGGCGGATGTTTGTCAAATTTGGCACTGTGACAGTGGCGTGTTCCTCATTCTTGACAGGAATTATGACCGTAATGTGTCTTCCGCAGGACCTCCAGATAAAACGCTTTGCGCATTACTTTGAGGCACAAAAGTTCTCCCATTTCCCCCCATTTTACTCCCTTCCTTTCCCCGCTACGTCAAGCGAATGTTTCCCAGCCTTTTTACCCCATTGTTTTCCTTTCAGTCTTTATCCTTCTCCGCCGTTCTTCCGTGCAGTGACAGACGAATGTTGCCTAGCTTAAAGCTTTAAGAGAAACACATCGTCCGTTACGTGTGTGTCTGTTTGTGTGTGTGTGTGTGTGTGTGTGTGTGTGTGTGTGTGTGTGTATGTGTGTGCTGTGTGCAAGGATTTTTTAAATTCTATTATTTCCACATTTCTTGCCCCATTGTTTTGACATTTTGCAGGTAATCCTTGCCATGGCTTCTAGTTGCGCTATCTTTGTTACCGGTTCGGCAAAAACTGGCCAAAATGAACGGATAGCTTTGAGAGAAACACAGTGCTGTTCGTCCCACAAATTCTGTCCGATTACTTTTGCTAGCAATGTTTTCCATGAGGCCGTCAACCAAATCTCAATTTTGTCGGTTTCTCCTTTGCAGTGTCTTCGTTTCTGCGACGTGGCACAATGTTTACCGACATTCTTGTTCTTTAGTAGTATCAAATTTAAATTAAAATGTACACACATCAGATCATTAGCATTACGAACAGGTTTGAAAAAAACTTCATTAATCTTGGTTTTTATTAGCCCAGCTTACGTTATATGTAAGCTTTGGTATATCTATCGGTCTGCGGACGGTGTCCGACAGTTAATTAGTTGTATATTATCCCCTCGCATACGTTGCTTATGAAGGGAATATAGAATTTGGTTAGCCCGTCCGTTCGAAGATCTGTCCGTCCGTCCATATGTCCGTGCGGATATGTCGGCCTTAGGTGGTATCCGAGGGGATCTTAGGTGGTATTTCTTCTTAGGGGCGATCGCATATATTAATCAGCACACCAAAACAAAATTTAAATTTTTTGGTTAGTCCGTCCAAAACTCCAAACATGAATTAAAAAATTTTTGTCCGACTCTTAGGGGCTATTTTGCAAAATTAAATTATATCATTAAATTTCGTTTAATCAACGTTTCAAAACATTAATATGGACAAAATAATTTCACTAACAATGTAATTAACAAACGATCCAGTAATTAAACTAGTAGCACCTAAGATTGGACGTTTTAATACCCCTAAGTCAACGAAAAAAACTGTCCGACTCTTTGGGGCAAAATTAAATTCTATCAGGAAATTTGGTTTAACCAATGTTTAAAAACATATCTACAAAATAATTCCACTTAAAATGCAATTAACCCCTTTAATACCAGCTAAGTCAACGTGTAACAACTGTCCGAATCTGAGGGTCACTTTAACAGAATTCAGTTGGTTATCACAAGTCTTAGGTGGTATTTCTTCTTAGGGGCGATCGCCCCTAAGAAGATTTTTTTTACATGTCAAAAATCCATCTAAATCTACCTGAATATTCATATCATTATATGAGCACAATCCCAGTGCATATATTAATCAACACACCAAAATAAAATTTAATTTCTTTGGTTTAAAAAAAATTATGGTTATTTTAATTTTTACCACCAAAGTGTCCGTACAAAAATCCGGACATAATTACAAAATGTTTGTCCGACTTTTAGGGGCTATTTTGCAAAATCAAATTATATCATTAAATCTGGTTTAACCAATGTTTAAAAACATTAATATGGACAAAATAACTTCACTAACAATGTCATTAACAAACGATCCAGTATTTTAATTATAGCCCCTAAGATCGGACGTTTTAATACCCACTAAGTCAACGGATAAAAACTGTCCGACTCTTTGGGGCTATTTTGCGAAATTCAATTATATCATTAAATTTGGCTTAACCAATGTTTAAAGACATATCGACAAATAATTTCACTAACAATATAATTAACCCCCCTTTAATACCAACTAAGTCAACGTATAACAGCTGTCCGAATCTTAGGGTCACTTTAACAGAATTCAGTTGGTTAGCCCGCCCGTTCGTAGATCTGTCCGTCCGTCCGTATGTCCGTGTGGATATGTCAGTCTTTGGTGGTATCCGAGGGGGTTTTAGGTGGTATTTCTTCTTAGGGGCGATCGCCCCTAAGAAGATTTTTTTACATGTCAAAAATCCATCTAAATCTACCTGAATATTCACATGAATATATGAGCACAATGCCAGTGCATATATTAATCAACACACCAAAACAAAATTTAATTTCTGTGGTTTAATTAAATTATATCATTAAATTTGGTTTAACCAATGTGTAAAAACATATCGACAAAATAATTTCACCAAGAATATAATTAACCCCTATTTAATACCTATATCTGACAAAAATCTGATAAACCGAAACCTGTAAATTATAATAAATAGTATTATATTATTTAATCTCCATTAAGTTGGCAAACATATTAGTTTGAGAACAAGATATGCAATAGCCCTTAAAACGACGGACATTTCTGCAAAAAAGGTCGTTGAATAACGAACGCCTCTCTATTTTGTTTAGAAGAAACAGCTATAATCTGTCGAAAATCAACATGTCTACATCATTATCCGACAAGACTGTATTTTATGTATCATTTGAGCAGACAAATTGTTTTCAAAAATATTTTTCACAAGATACCCCCTAAGATTACGGACAGTAATCAAGCTTGAAAAATAATGATAAATATTCAAATATTCGTTCATATTCAATGAAAATGTATAACAAGACCTTCAGCTTTGTTATAGTTTTTTGTTATAGTAAAAGCATAGTAAAGTTATAGTAAAAAGTCATACAACTAAAGTTTCAAACCATTTCTCATATACAATTTGAAAAGTAGATTTATTATCAAACATATTTGGATGCTGGCTGGTACAATTCAATACTGCTAAATCATTTTGAAAAGTTGCCCGTCTTACGGAAAAGTAACCCGTCTCTGACGAGCGGGCTCCAAACGCAACACTGATCAACAGTTATTTCTTTAACTACTGGGCGGATGTTTGTCAAATTTGGCACTGTGACAGCGGCGTGTTTCTCATTCTTGACAGGAATTATGACCGTAATGCGTCTTCCGCAGGACCTCCAGATAAAACGCTTTGCGCATTACTTTGAGGCACAAAAGTTCTCCCGTTTCCCCCCATTTTACTCCCTTACTTTCCCCGCTACGTCAAGCGAATGTTTCCCAGCCTTTTTACCCCATTGTTCTCCTTTCAGTCTTTATCCTTCTCCGCCGTTCTTCCGTGCAGTGACAGACGAATGTTGCCCAGCTTAAAGCTTTAAGAGAAAAACATCGTCCATTACGTGTGTGTGTGTGTGTGTGTGTGTGTCTGTTTGTGTTTGTGTGTGTGTGTGTATGTGTGTGCTGTGTGCAAGGATTTTTTAAATTCTATTATTTCCACATTTCTTGCCCCATTGTTTTGACATTTTGCAGGTAATCCTTGCCATGGCTTCTAGTTGCGCTATCTTTGTTACCGGTTCGGCAAAAACTGGCCAAATGAACGGATAGCTTTGAGAGAAACACAGTGCTGTTCGTCCCACAAATTCTGTCCGATTACTTTTGCTAGCAATGTTTTCCATGAGGCCGTCAACCAAATCTCAATTTTGTCGGTTGCTCCTTTGCAGTGTCTTCGTTTTTGCGACGTGGCACAATGTTTACCGACATTCTTGTTCCTTAGTATTATCGAATTTAAATTAAAATGTACACAATCAGATCATTAGCATTACGAACAGGTTTGAAAAAAACTTTATTAATCTTGGTTTTTATTAGCCCACCTTACGTTATATGTAAGCTTTGGTATATCTATCGGTCTGCGGACGGTGTCCGTCGGTTAATTAGTTGTATATTATTCCCTCGCGTACTTTGCTGATGAAGGGAATATAGAATTTGGTTAGCCCGTCCGTTCAAAGATCTGTCCGTCCGTCCATATGTCCGTGCAGATATGTCGGCCTTAGATGGTATCCGAGGGGGTCTTAGGTGGTATTTCTTCTTAGGGGCGATGGCATATATTAATCAGCACACCAAAACAAAATTTAAATTTTTTGGTTAAAAAAATTGCTATTTCAAATTTTACCACCTAAGTGTCCGTCCAAAACTCCAAACATGAATTAAAAAATGTTTGTCCGACTCTTAGGGGCTATTTTGCAAAATTAAATTATATCATTAAATTTCGTTTAATCAACGTTTCAAAACATTAATATGGACAAAATAATTTCACTAACAATGTAATTAACAAACGATCCAGTAATTAAACTAGTAGCACCTAAGATTGGACGTTTTAATGCCCCTAAGTCAACGAAAAAAACTGTCCGACTCTTTGGGGCAAAATTAAATTCTATCAGGAAATTTGGTTTAACCAATGTTTAAAAACATATCTACAAAATAATTCCACTAAAAATGCAATTAACCCCTTTAATACCAGCTAAGTCAACGTGTAATAACTGTCTGAATCTGAGGGTCACTTTAACAGAATTCAGTTGGTTATCACAAGTCTTAGGTGGTATTTCTTCTTAGGGGCGATCGCCCCTAAGAAGATTTTTTTTACATGTCAAAAATCCATCTAAATCTACCTGAATATTCATATCATTATATGAGCACAATTCCAGTGCATATATTAATCAACACACCAAAACAAAATTTAATTTCTTTGGTTTAAAAAAAATTATGGTTATTTTAATTTTTACCACCAAAGTGTCCGTACAAAAATCCGGACATAATTACAAAATGTTTGTCCGACTTTTAGGAGCTATTTTGCAAAATCAAATTATATCATTAAATCTGGTTTAACCAATGTTTAAAAACATTAATATGGACAAAATAACTTCACTAACAATGTCATTAACAAACGATCCAGTATTTTAATTATAGCCCCTAAGATCGGACGTTTTAATACCCACTAAGTCAACGGATAAAAACTTTCCAACTCTTTGGGGCTATTTTGCGAAATTCAATTATATCATTAAATTTGGCTTAACCAATGTTTAAAGACATATCGACAAATAATTTCACTAACAATATAATTAACCCCCCTTTAATACCAACTAAGTCAACGTATAACAGCTGTCCGAATCTTAGGGTCACTTTAACAGAATTCAGTTGGTTAGCCCGCCCGTTTGTAGATCTGCCGGTCCGTCCGTATGTCCGTGTGGATATGTCAGTCTTTGGTGGCATCCGAGGGGTTTTAGCTGGTATTTCTTCTTAGGGGCGATCGCCCAAAATTGACCATTATCTCGAAAACGGTTAGAGATAGAGCAATTTTGAGCTGTTTTTCTACCCTTTGGGCCTTAAAGACGTTATATAACAGGCACCCCGATGACATTGACCTCTTCCGTGATGGTCAAGGTCAAAAACCGGAAGTTGACCATTATCTCGAAAACGGTTAGAGATACAGCGATTTTGAGCATATTTTCGACCCTTTGGGCCTAAACGACGTTATATAAGAGGTACCGCAGTGACCTTGACCTCCTTCGTCATGGTCAAGGTCAAAAACCTGAAATTGACCATTATCTCGAAAACGGTTAGAAAACTGAATTTGATTATTTGGGATAACATTATATTTATTTCGATGTCCTTGTTCATGATAATAATTCGAAAGCTGACAATTATGTGGAAAGACTGAAAAAATGTGTCTTTGACCAGAGAGATTGTAAAATTGCAAGTGGGAGTCATTTCACTAGTTTTTTAGGCGATTGGACAATTTTTATGTTTTGGGGGAATTTTTCTACCCTTTAGGCCTGAAAGACGTTATATAACAGGTATCTCGGTGACCTTGACCTCCTCCGTCATAGTCAAGGTCAAAAACTGGAAGTTGACCAGTATCTCGAAAACGGTTAGAAATATAGCGATTTCGAGCATATTTTCAACCCTTTGGGCCTAAAAGACGTTATGTAAGAGGTACCTCGGTGACCTTGACCTAATCCGTCATGTTCAAGGCCAAAAACCGGAAGTTGACCATTATCTCCAAAGCTGTTAGAGATAGAATGATTTTGAACTCATTTTCGACCCTTTGCGTCTAAAAGACCTTATATAACAGACACCCCGATGACCTTGAGCTCCTCCGTCATGGTCAAGGTCAAAAACCGGAAGTTGACCATTATCTCGAAAACGGTTAGAGATAGAGCAATTTTGAGCTTATTTCGGAGTTGACCATTATCTCGAAAACGGTTAGAGACACAGCCATTTTGAGCTTATTTTCGACTCCTTGGGCCTAAAAGACTTTATGTAAGAGGTACCGCGATGACCTTGACCTCTTCCGTACTGGTCAAGGTCAAAAACCGGAAGTTGACCATTATCTCGAAAACAGTTAGTGATACAGCCATTTTGAGCTTATTTTCGATTCTTTGGGCCTAAAAGACGTTATATGAAAGGTACCTCGGTGACCTTGACCTCTTTCGTCATGGTCAAGGTAAAAAAACGGAAGCTGACCATTATCTCGAAAACGGTTAGAGATAGAGCGATTTTGAGCTTATTTCGAAGTTGACCATTATCTCGAAAACGGTTAGAAATAGAGCGATTTTGAGCTTTTTTCTACACTTTGGGCCTGAAAGACGTTATATAAAAGGTATCTCAGTGATCTTGACCTCCTCCGTCATTGTCAAGGTCAAAAACCGGAAGTTAAGTAATATCTCGAAAAAGGTTAGAGATGGAATGATTTTGAGCTCACTTTTGACCCTTTGGGTCAACAGCCCTTATATAACAGATGCCCCGATGACCTTGAGCTCCTGCGCCATGGTCAAGGTCAAAAATCGGAAGTTGACCACTATCTCGAAAACGGTTAGAGATAGAATGATTTTGAGCTCACTTTTGACCCTTTGGGTCAAACAGCCCTTATATAACAGATGCCCCGATGACCTTGAGCTCCTACGTCATGGTCAAGGTCAAAAACCCGAAGTTGACCACTATTTCGAAAACGGTTAGAGATACAGCCATTTTGAGCTTATTTTCGACCCTTTGGGCCTTAAAGACGTTACATAAAAAGTACCGCGGTGACCTTGACCTCCTTCGTCATGGTCAAGGTCAAAAACCTGAAATTGACCATTATCTCGAAAACGGTTAGAGATAGAGCGATTTTGAGCTTATTTTTTGCCCTTTGGGCCTGAAAGACGTTACATAAAAAGTACCGCGGTGACCTTGACCTCCTCCGTCATGGTCAAGGTCAAACACCGGAAGTTCATCACAATCTCGAAAACGATTAGAGATACAGCGATTTTGAGCTTATTTTCGATCCTTTGGGCCTAAAAGACGTTATATGAAAGGTACCTCGGTGACCTTGACCTCCTTCGTCATGGTCAAGTTCAAAAACCGGAAGTTGACCATTATCTCCAAAGCTGTTAGAGATAGAATGATTTTGAGCTCATTTTCGACCCTTTGCGTCTAAAAGACCTTATATAACAGATACCCCGATGACCTTGAGCTCCTCCGTCATGGTCAATGTCAAAAACCGAAAGTTGACCATTATCTCGAAAACGGTTAGAGAAAGAGCAATTTTGAGCTTATTTTCGACCCTTTGGGCTAAAAGAAGTTATATAAGAGGCACCCCGATGACATTGACCTCTTCCGTGATGGTCAAGGTCAAAAACCGGAAGTTGACCATTATCTCGAAAACGGTTAGAGATAGAGCAATTTTTAGCTTTTTTTCTACGCTTTGAACCTGAAAGACGTTATATAACGGGTATCTCGGTGATCTTGACCTCCTCCGTCATAGTCAAGGTCAAAAACCGGAAGTTGACCAGCATCTCGAAAACGGTTAGAGCGATTTCGAGCATATTTTCGACCCTTTGGGCCTAAAAGGCGTTATGTAAGAGGTACCTCGGTGACCTTGACCTAATCCGTCATGTTCAAGGTCAAAAACCGGAAGTTGACCATTATCTCGAAAGCGGTTAGAGATAGAATGATTTTGAGCTCATTTTCGACCCTTTGGCTCTAAAAGACCTTATATAACAGATACCCCGATGACCTTGACCTCCTCCGTCATGGTCAAGGTCAAAAACCGGAAGTTGACCATTATCTCCAAAGCGGTTAGAGATAGAATGATTTTGAGCTCAATTTTGACCCTTTGGGTCTAAAAGACCTTATATAACAGATACCCCGATGACCTTGAGCTCCTACCCCAATGACCTTGAGCTCCTCCGTCATGGTCAAGGTGAAAAAACGGAAGTTGACCATTATCTCGAAAACGGTTAGAGATACAACAATTTTCAGCTTTTTTTCGATCCTTAGTTCGTAAAAGACGTTATATAAGAGGTACCCCCATGACCTTGACCTCCTCCGTCATGGTAAAGGTAAAAAACCTGAAGTTGACCATTATCTCGAAAAGGGTTAGAGATACAGCAATTTTGAGATAATTTTCAAGCCTTTGGGCCAAAATGACGTCACATAAGAGGTACCACGATGGCCTTGACCTCCTCCGTCATGGTCAAGGTCTAAAACCGGAAGTTAACCATTATCTCGAAAAGGGTTAGAGGTAGAATGATTTTGAGCTTATTTTCTACCCTTTGGGCTTCAAAGACGTTATATAACAGATAAATCGGTGACCTTGACTTCCGCCGTCATGGTCAAGGTCAAAAACAGGAAGTTAACCATTATCTCGAAAACGGTTAGAGATACAACAATTTTGAGCTAATTTTCGATCCTTTGGGCCTAAAAGACGTTATATAAAAGGTATCCCGATGACCTTGACCTCCTCCGTCATGGTCAAGGTCAAAAACCGAAACTTGACCCTTGTCTGAAAAACGGTTAGAGATGGAGCGATTTTGAGCTTATTTTCGATGCTTTGGGCCTGAAAGACGTCACGTAAGAGGTATCTCGGTGACCTTGAACTCCTCCGTCATGGTCATGGTAAAAAACCGGAAGTTTACCACTATCTCGAAAACGGTTAGAGATAGAGCGATTTCGAGCATAATTTCGACCCTTTGGGTCTAAAAGACTTTATATAACAGATACCTCGGTGACCTTGACCTCCTTCGTCATGGTCAAGGTTAAAAACCCGAAGTTGACCATTATCTCGAAAACGGTTAGAGATACAGCGATTTTGAGCTTTTTTGGGACCCTTTGGCCTTCAAAGAGGATATCTAAGAGGTACCTCGGTGACCTTGACTTCCTTCGTCATGGTCAAGGTCAAAAATCGGAAGTTGACCATTATCTCGAAAACGGTTGGAGATAGAGCGATTTTGAGCTTATTTCGAAGTTGACCATTATCTCGAAAACGGTTAGAAATAGAGCGATTTTGAGCTTTTTTCTACCCTTTGAGCCTCAAAGACGTTATGTAAGAGGTACCTCGGTGACCTTGACCTAATCCGTCGTGGTCAAGGTCAAAAACCGGAAGTTGACCATTATCTCGAAAACGGTTAGAAATAGAGTGATTTCGAGCATATTTTAGACCCTACGGGCCTGAAAGACGTTATGTAAGAGGTACCCCGATGACCTTGACCTCTTCCGTAATGGTCAAGGTCAAAAACCGGAAGTTGACCATTATCTCGAAAACGGTTACAGATACAACCATTTTGAGCTTATTTTCGATCCTTTGGGCCTAAAAGACGTTATATAAAAGGTACCTCGGTGACCTTGACCTCCTTCGTCATGGTCAAGGTCAAAAACCTGAAGTTGACCATTATCTCGAAAACGGTTAGAGATAGAGCGATTTTGAGGTCAATGTCAAAAACCGGAAGTTGACTATTATCTCGAAAACGGTTAGAGATAGAGCGATTTCGAGCATATTTTCGACCATTTGGGTCTAAAAGACCTTATATAACAGATACACCGATGACATTGAGCTCCTCCGTCATGGTCAAGGTCAAAAACCTGAAGTTGACCATTATCTCGAAAACGGTTAGAAATAAAGTGATTTCGAGCTTATTTTTGAACCTTTGGGCCCAGAAGACGTTATATAAAAGGTACCTCGGTGACCTTGACCTAATCCATCATTTTCAAGGTCAAAAACCGGAAGTTGACCATTATCTCCAAAGCTGTTAGAGATAGAATGATTTTGAGCTCATTTTCGACCCTTTGCGTCTAAAAGACCTTATATAACAGATACCCCGATTAGCTTGAGCACCTCCGTCATGGTCAATGTCAAAAACCGGAAGTTCACCATTATCTCGAAAACGGTTAGAGAAAGAGCAATTTTGAGCTTATTTTCGACCCTTTGGGCCTAAAAGACGTTATATAAGAGGCATCCCGATGACATTGACCTCTTCCGTCATGGTCAAGGTCGAAAACCGGAAGTTGACCATTATCTCGAAAACGGTTAGGGATAGAGCGATTTTGAGCTTATTTTCGACTCTTTGGGCCTGAAAGACGTATATTAGACGTACCTCGGTGACCTTGAGCTCCTCCGTCATGGTCATGGTGAAAAACCGGAAATTGACCATTATCTCGAAAAGGGTTAGAGATAGAGCAATTTTGAGCTTATTTCGGAGTTGACCATTATCTCGAAAACGGTTAGAGATTGAGCTTATATTCTACCCTTTGGGCCTGAAAGACGTTATATAACAGGCATCTCGCTGACCTTGACCTCCTTCGTCATGGTCAAGGTCGAAAACCGGAAGTTGACCAGTATCTCGAAAACGGTTAGAGATACAACCATTTTGAGCTTATTTTCGACTCCTTGGGCCTAAAAGACGTCATGTAAGAGGTAACTCTGTGACCTTGACCTAATCCGTCATGTTCAAGGTCAAAAACCGGAAGTTGACCATTATCTCCAAAGCTGTTAGAGATTGAATGATTTTGAGCTCCTTTTCGACCCTTTTCGTCTAAAAGACCTTATATAACAGATACCCCGATGACCTTGACCTCTTCCGTCATGGTCAAGGTCAAAAACCGGAAGTTGACCATTTTCTCGAAAACGGTTACAGAAAGAGCGATTTTGAGCTTATTTCGAAGTTGACCATTATCTCGAAAACGGTTAGAAATAGAGCGATTTTGAGCTTTTTTCTACACTTTGGGCCTGAAAGACGTTATATAAAAGGTATCTCAGTGATCTTGACCTCCTCCGTCATAGTCAAGGTCAAAAACCGGAAGTTGACCATTATCTCGAAAACGGTTAGAGATAGAGCGATTTCTAGCATATTTTCGACCCTTTGGGTCTAAAGGACCTTATATAACAGATACCCCGATGACCTTGAGCTCCTCCGTCATGGTCAAGGTAAAAAACCTGAAGTTGACCATTATCTCGAAAACGGTTAGAAATAGTGATTTTGAGCATATTTTCGACCCTTTGGGCCTGAAAGACGTTATGTAAGAGGTGCCCCGATGACCTTGACCTCTTCCGTCATGGTCGAGGTCAAAAACCGGAAGTTGACCATTATCTCGTAAACGGTTAGAGATAGAGCGATTTCGAGCATATTTTCGACCCTTTGGGTCTAAAAGACCTTATATAACAGATACCCCGATGACCTTGAGCTCCTCCGTCATGGTCAAGGTCAAAAACCTGAAGTTGACCATTATCTCGAAAACGTTTAGAAATAGAGTGATTTTGAGCATATTTTCGACCCTTTGGGCCTGAGAGACGTTATGTAAGAGGTACCCCGATGACCTTGACCTCTTCCGTCATGGTCAAGGTCAAAAACCGAAAGTTGACCATTATTTCGAAAACGGTTAGAGATACAGCCATTTTGAGCTTATTTTCGATCCTTTGGGCCCAGAAGACGTTATATAAAAGGTACCTCGGTGACCTTGACCTCCTTCGTCATGGTCAAGGTCAAAAAAGGGAAGTTGACCATTATCTCGAAAACGGTTAGAGATAGAGCGATTTTCAGCTTATTTCGAAGTTGACCATTATCTCGAAAACGGTTAGAAATAGAGCGATTTTGAGCTTTTTTCTACCCTTTGGGCCTGAAAGACGTTATATAAAAGGTATCTCAGTGATCTTGACCTCCTCCGTCATAGTCAAGGTCAAAAACTGGAAGTTGAGCAATATCTCGAAAACGGTTAGAGATACAGCGATTTCGAGCATATTTTCGACCCTTTGGGCCTAAAAGACGTTATGTAAGAGGTACCTCGGTGACCTTGACCTAATCTGTCATGTTCAAGGTCAAAAACCGGAAGTTGACCATTATCTCCAAAGCGGTTAGAGATAGAATGATTTTGAGCTCACTTTTGACCCTTTCGATCAAAAAGACCTTATATAACAGATGCCCCGATGACCTTGAGCTCCTCCGTCATTGTCAAGGTCAAAAACCGGAAGTTGACCACTATCTCGAAAACGATTAGAGATACAGACATTTTGAGCTTATTTTCGACCCTTTGGGCCTTAAAGACGTTACATAAAAAGTACCGCGGTGACCTTGACCTCCTTCGTCATGATTAAGGTCAAAAACCGGAAGTTCACCACAATCTCGAAAACGGTTAGAGATACAGCGATTTTGAGCTTATTTTCGATCCTTTGGGCCTAAAAGACGTTATATAAAAGGTACCTCGGTGACCTTCACCTCCTTCGTCATGGTCAAGTTCAAAAGCCCGAAGTGGACCATTATCTCGAAAACGGTTAGAGATAGAGCGATTTTGAGCTTTTCTTCTACGCTTTGAACCTGAAAGACGTTATATAACAGGTATCTCGGTGATCTTGACCTCCTCCGTCATAGTCAAGGTCAAAAACCGGAAGTTGACCAGTATCTCGAAAACGGTTAGAGCGATTTCGAGCATATTTTCGACCCTTTGGGCCTAAAAGGCGTTATGTAAGAGGTATCTCGGTGACCTTGACGTAATCCGTCACAGTCCATTTCAAAAACCGGAAGTTGACCAGTATCTCGAAAACGGTTAGAGAAAGAGCAATTTTGAGCTTATTTTCGACCCTTTGGGCCTAAACAACGTTATATAAGAGGCATCCCGATGACATTGACCTCTTCCGTCATGGTGAAGGTCGAAAACCGGAAGTTGACCATTATCTCGAAAACGGTTAGGGATAGAGCGATTTTGAGCTTATTTTCGACTCTTTGGGCCTGAAAGACGTTATATAACAGGCATCTCGCTGACCTTGACCTCCTTCGTCATGGTCAAGGTCGAAAACCGGAAGTTGACCAGTATCTCGAAAACGGTTAGAGATACAGCCACTTTGAGCTTATTTTCGACTCCTTGGGCCTAAAAGACGTTATGTAAGAGGTAACTCTGTGACCTTGACCTAATCCGTCATGTTCAAGGTCAAAAACCGGAAGTTGACCATTATCTCCAAAGCTGTTAGAGATTGAATGATTTTGAGCTCCTTTTCGACCCTTTGCGTCTAAAAGACCTTATATAACAGATACCCCGATGACCTTGACCTCTTCCGTCATGGTCAAGGTCAAAAACCGGAAGTTGACCATTATCTCGAAAACGGTTAGAGATACAGCCATTTTGAGCTTATTTTCGAACCTTTGGGCCCAGAAGACGTTGTATAAAAGGTACCTCGGTGACCTTGACCTCCTTCGTCATGGTCAAGGTCAAAAAACGGAAGTTGACCATTATCTCGAAAACGGTTAGAGATAGAGCGATTTTCAGCTTATTTCGAAGTTGACCATTATCTCGAAAACGGTTAGAAATAGAGCGATTTTGAGCTTTTTTCTACCCTTTGGGCCTGAAAGACGTTATATAAAAGGTATCTCAGTGATCTTGACCTCCTCCGTCATAGTCAAGGTCAAAAACCGGAAGTTGAGCAATATCTCGAAAACGGTTAGAGATACAGCGATTTCGAGCATATTTTCGACCCTTTGGGCCTAAAAGACGTTATGTAAGAGGTACCTCGGTGACCTTGACCTAATCCGTTATGTTCAAGGTCAAAAACCATTATCTCGAAAACCGTTAGAGAAAGAGCAATTTTGAGCTTATTTTCGACCCTTTGTCCCTTAAAGACGTTATAAAAAGGTACCGCGGTGACCTTGACCTCTTCTGTCATGGTCAAGGTAAAAAAAAGGTAAAGGTTGACCATTATCTCCAAAGCTGTTACAGATAGAATGATTTTGAGCTCAATTTTGACCCTTTGGGTCTAAAAGACCTTATATAACAGATACCCCGATGACCTTGAGCTCCTCCGTCATGGTCAAGGTCAAAACCGGAAGTTGACCACTATCTCGAAAACAGTTAGAGATACAGCCATTTTCAGCTTATTTTCGACCCTTTGGGCCTAAAAGACGTTATAAAAAAGGTGCCGCGGTGACCTTGACCTCCTTCCTCTTGGTCAAGGTCAAAAACCTGAAGTTGACCATTATCTCGAAAACGGTTAGAGATACAGCCATTTTCAGCTTATTTTCGACCCTTTGGGCCTAAAAGACGTTATAAAAAAGGTGCCGCGGTGACCTTGACCTCCTTCCTCATGGTCAAGGTCAAAAACCTGAAGTTGACCATTATCTCGAAAACGGTTAGAGATAGAGCGATTTTGAGCTTATTTTTTTTCCTTTGGGCCTGAAAGACGCTTTATAACAGGTATCACGGTGACCTTGACCTCCTCCGTCATGGTCAAGGTCAAAAACCGGAAATTCACAACAATCTCGAAAACGGTTAGCGATACAGCGATTTTGAGCTTATTTTCGATCCTTTGGGCCTAAAAGACGTTATATAAATGGTACCTCGGAGACCTTGACCTCCTTCGTCATGGTCAAGGTCAAAAACCCGAAGGTGACCATTATCTCGAAAACGGTTAGAGATAGAGCGATTTTGAGCTTTTTTTCTACGCTTTGAACCTGAAAGACGTTATATAACAGGTATCTCGGTGATCTTGACCTCCTCCGTCATAGTCAAGGTCAAAAACGGGAAGTTGACCAGTATCTCGAAAACGGTTAGAGATAGAGCGATTTCGAGCATATTTTCGACCCTTTGGGCCTAAAAGGCGTTATGTAAGAGGTACCTCGGTGACCTTGACCTAATCCGTTATGTTCAAGGTCAAAAACCGGAAGTTGACCATTATCTCGAAAGCGGTTAGAGACAGAATGATTTTGAGCTCATTTTCGACCCTTTGGCTCTAAAAGACCTTATATAACAGATACCCCGATGACCTTGACCTCCTCCGTCATGGTCAAGGTCAAAAACCGGAAGTTGACCATTATCTCCAAAGCAGTTAGAGATATAACAATTTTCAGCTTTGTTTCGATCCTTTGGGCCTAAAAGACGTTATATAAGAGGTACCCCGATGACCTTGACCTCCTCCGTCATGGTCAAGGTAAAAAACCTGAAGTTGACCATTATCTCGAAAAGGGTTAGAGATAGAGCGATTTTGAGCTTTTTTTCTACGCTTTGAACCTGAAAGACGTTATATAACAGGTATCTCGGTGATCTTGACCTCCTCCGTCATAGTCAAGGTCAAAAACCGGAAGTTGACCAGTATCTCGAAAACGGTTAGAGATAGAGCGATTTCGAGCATATTTTCGACCCTTTGGGTCTAAAAGGCGTTATGTAAGAGGTACCTCGGTGACCTTGACCTAATCCGTTATGTTCAAGGTCAAAAACCGTTATCTCGAAAACCGTTAGAGAAAGAGCAATTTTGAGCTTATTTTCGACCCTTTGTCCCTCAAAGACGTTATAAAAAGGTACCGCGGTGACCTTGACCTCCTCCGTCATGGTCAAGGTCAAAAACCGGAAGTTGACCATTATCTCGAAAACGGTTAGAGATAGAGCGATTATGAGATTATTTTCGACCCTTTGAGCCTGAAAGATCTTATATGTTAGGTACCTCGGTGACCTTCACCTCCTCCGTCATGGTCAAGGTAAAAAACCTGAAGTTGACCATTATCTCGAAAAGGGTTAGAGATAGAGCGATTTTGAGCTTATTTTCGACCCTTTGGGCCTAAAAGACGTTATATAAGAGGTACCTCGATGATCTTGACCTCCTCCTTCATGGTCAAGGTCAAAAACCGGAAGTTGACCATTATCTCGAAAACGGTTAGAGATACAGCAATTTTGAGATAATTTTCAAACCTTTGGGCCTAAATGACGTCACATAAGAGGTACCACGATGACCTTGACCTCCTCCGTCATGGTCAAGGTGTAAAACCGAAAGTTAACCATTATCTTGAAAACGGTTAGAGATAGAATGATTTTGAGCTTATTTTTTACCCTTTGGGCTTCAAAGACGTTATATAACAGATACCTCGGTGACCTTGACTTCCTCCGTCATGGTCAAGGTCAAAAACAGGAAGTTGACCATTATCTCGAAAACGGTTAGAGATACAACAATTTTGAGCTAATTTTCGATCGTTTGGGCCTAAAAGACGTTATATAAGAGGTATTCCGATGACCTTGACCTCCTCCGTCATGGTCAAAGTCAAAAACCGGAACTTGACCATTGTTTGAAAAACGGTTAGAAATGGAGCGATTTTGAGCTTATTTTCGATGCTTTGGGCCTGAAAGAAGTCACGTAAGAGGTATCTCGGTGACGTTGAGCTCCTCCGTCCTGGTCATGGTAAAAAACCGGAAGTTGACCATTATCTCGAAAACGGTTAGAGAATGATTTTGAGCTTTTTTCGATCCTTTGGCCTTCAAAGAGGTTATATAAGAGGTACCTCGGTGACCTTGACCTCCTTGGTCATGGTCAAGGTCAACGACCGGGAGTTGACCATTATGTCAAAAACGGTTAGAGATAGAGCGATTTCGAGCTTATTTTCTACCCTTTAGGCCTAAAAGATGTTATGTAAGAGGTACCTCGGTGACCTTGACCTAATCCGTCGTGGTCAAGGTCAAAAACCGGAAGTTGACCATTATCTCGAAAGCGGTTAGAGATAGAATGATTTTGAGCTCATTTTCGACCCTTTGGGCCTAAAAGACCTTATATAACAGATACCTCGTTGACCTTGAGCTCCTCCGTCATGGTCAAGGTCAAAAATTGGAAGTTGACCATTATCTCGAAAACAGTTAGAGATACAACAATTTTGAGATAATTTTCGATACTTTGGGCCTAAATGACGTTATATAAGAAGTACCGCGATGACCTTGACCTCCTCCGTCATGGTCAAGTTCAAAAACCTGAAGTTGACCATTATCTCAATAACGATTTTGAGCCTATTTTCGACACTTTGGGCCTAAAAGAAGACGTTATATAAGAGGTACATCGGTGACCTTGACCTCCCCCGTCATGGTCAAGGTCAAAAACCGGAAGTTTTTATCTCGAAAACGGTTAGAAAACTGAATTTGATTATTTGAGATTACATTTTTTGTGTTTTTGAAGAATTTTTGAGACAAGAGGCACCTCGGTGACCTTGACCTCCTCCGTCATGGTCAAGGTAAAAAACCTGAAATTGTCCATTATCTCGAAAACGGTTAGAGATAGAGCGATTTTGAGCTAATTTTTACCCTTTGGGCCTGAAAGACGCTATATAACAGGTATCTCGGTGACCTTGACCTCCTCCGTCATGGTCAAGTACAAAAACCAGGAGTTGACCACAATCTCGAAAACGGTTAGAGATACAGCGATTTTGAGCTTATTTTCGATCCTTTGGGCCTAAAAGACGTTATATAAAAGGTACCTCGGTGACCTTGACCTCCTTCGTCATGGTCAGGGTCAAAAACCCGAAGTTGACCTTTATCTCAAAAACGGTTAGGATTAGAGCGATTTTTGAGCTTTTTTCTACGTTTTGAACCTGAAAGACGTTATATAGCAGGTATCTCGGTGATCTTGACCTCCTCCGTCATAGTCAAGGTCAAAAAGCGGAAGTTGACCATTATCTCGAAAACGGTTAGAGATACAACAATTTTGAGATAATTTTCGATACTTTGGGCCTAAATGACGTTATATAAGAGGTACCGCGATGACCTTGACCTCCTCCGTCATGGTCAAGGTCAAAAACCGGAAGTTAACCATTATCTCGAAAACGGTTAGAGATAGAACAATTTTGAGATAATTTTCGGTACTTTGGGCCTAAATGACGTTATATAAGAGGTACCGAGATGACCTTGACCTCCTCCCAACAAAAAGTTGACCATTATCTCAAAAACGGTTAGGGATACAGCAATTTTGAGATAATTTTCAAACCATTGGGCCTAAATGACGTCACATAAGAGGTACCTCGTTGACCTTGAGCTCCTCTGTCATTGTCAAGGTCAAAAAGCGGAAGTTGACCATTATCTCAATAACGATTTTGAGCCTATTTTCGACCCTTTGGGCTTCAAAGATGTTATAAAACAGATGCCTCGGTGACCTTGACTTCCTCCGTCATGGTCAAGGTCAAAAACAGGAAGTTGACCATTATCTCGAAAACGGTTAGAGATACAACAATTTTGAGCTAATTTTCGATCGTTTGGGCCTAAAAGACGTTATATAAGAGGTACCCCGATGACCTTGACCTCCTCCGTCATGGTTAAGGTCAAAAACCTGAACTTGACCATTGTCTGAAAAACGGTTAGAGATGGAGCGATTTTGAGCTTATTTTCGATCCTTTGGGCCTAAAAGACGTTATATAAAAGGTACCTCGGTGACCTTGACCTCCTTCGTCATGGTCAGGGTCAAAAACCCGAAGTTGACCTTTATCTCAAAAACGGTTAGGATTAGAGCGATTTTTGAGCTTTTTTCTACGTTTTGAACCTGAAAGACGTTATATAGCAGGTATCTCGGTGATCTTGACCTCCTCCGTCATAGTCAAGGTCAAAAAGCGGAAGTTGACCATTATCTCGAAAACGGTTAGAGATACAACAATTTTGAGATAATTTTCGATACTTTGGGCCTAAATGACGTTATATAAGAGGTACCGCGATGACCTTGACCTCCTCCCAACAAAAAGTTGACCATTATCTCAAAAACGGTTAGGGATACAGCAATTTTGAGATAATTTTCAAACCATTGGGCCTAAATGACGTCACATAAGAGGTACCTCGTTGACCTTGAGCTCCTCCGTCATGGTCAAGGTCAAAAAGCGGAAGTTGACCATTATCTCAATAACGATTTTGAGCCTATTTTCGACCCTTTGGGCTTCAAAGACGTTATAAAACAGATGCCTCGGTGACCTTGACTTCCTCCGTCATGGTCAAGGTCAAAAACAGGAAGTTGACCATTATCTCGAAAACGGTTAGAGATACAACAATTTTGAGCTAATTTTCGATCGTTTGGGCCTAAAAGACGTTATATAAGAGGTACCCCGATGACCTTGACCTCCTCCGTCATGGTTAAGGTCAAAAACCTGAACTTGACCATTGTCTGAAAATCGGTTAGAGATGGAGCGATTTTGAGCTTATTTTCGATCCTCTGGGCCTAAAAGACCTTATATAAAAGGTACCTCGGTGACCTTGACCTCCTTCGTCATGGTCAGGGTCAAAAACCCGAAGTTGACCTTTATCTCAAAAACGGTTAGTGATAGAGCGATTTTTGAGCTTTTTTCTACGTTTTGAACCTGAAAGACGTTATATAGCAGGTATCTCGGTGATCTTGACCTCCTCCGTCATAGTCAAGGTCAAAAAGTGGAAGTTGACCATTATCTCGAAAACGGTTAGAGATACAACAATTTTGAGATAATTTTCGATACTTTGGGCCTAAATGACGTCACATAAGAGGTACCTCGTTGACCTTGAGCTCCTCCGTCATTGTCAAGGTCAAAAAGCGGAAGTTGACCATTATCTCAATAACGATTTTGAGCCTATTTTCGACCCTTTGGGCTTCAAAGACGTTATAAAACAGATGCCTCGGTGACCTTGACTTCCTCCGTCATGGTCAAGGTCAAAAACAGGAAGTTGACCTTTATCTCGAAAACGGTTAGAGATACAACAATTTTGAGCTAATTTTCGATCTTTTGGGCCTAAAAGACGTTATATAAGAGGTACCCCGATGACCTTGACCTCCTCCGTCATGGTCAAGGTCAAAAACTGGAACTTGACCATTGTCTGAAAAACGGTTAGAGATGGAGCGATTTTGAGCTTATTTTCGATGCTTTGGGCCTGAAAGAAGTCACGTAAGAGGTATCTCGGTGACCTTGAGCTCCTCCGTCATGGTCATGGTAAAAAACCGGAAGTTGACCAGTATCTCGAAAACGGTTAGAGATAGAGCGATTTCGAGCATATTTTCGACCCTTTGGGCCTAAAAGGTGTTATGTAAGAGGTACCTCGGTGACCTTGACCTAATCCGTCATGTTCAAGGTCAAAAACCGGAAGCTGACCATTATCTCCAAAGCGGTTAGAGAGAGAATGATTTTGAGCTCATTTTCGACCCTTTGGCTCTAAAAGACCTTACATAACGGATACCCCGATGACCTTGACCTCCTCCGTCATGGTCAAGGTCCAAAACCGGAAGTTGACCATTATCTCGAAAGCGGTTAGAGATAGAATGATTTTGAGCTCAATTTTGACCCTTTGGGTCTAAAAGACCTTATATAACAGATACCCCGATGACCTTGAGCTCCTCCGTCATGGTCAAGGTCAAAAACCGGAAGTTGACCATTATCTCGAAAACGGTTAGAGATACAACAATTTTCAGCTTTTTTTTATCCTTTGGGCCTAAAAGACGTTATATAAGAGGTACCCCAATGACCTTGACCTCCTCCGTCATGGTCAAGGTAAAAAGCCTGAAGTTGACCATTATCTCAATAACGATTTTGAGCCTATTTTCGACCCTTTGGGCCTAAATGAAGACGTTATATAAGAGGTACATCGGTGACCTTGACCTCCTCCGTCATGGTCAAGGCCAAAAACCGGAAGTTAACCATTATCTCGAAAACGGTTAGAGAGAGAATGATTTTGAGCTCATTCTCCACCTTTTGGGCCTAAAAGACCTTATATAACAGATACCTCGTTGACCTTGAGCTCCTCCGTCATGGTCAAGGTCAAAAAGCGGAAGTTGACCATTATCTCGAAAACAGTTAGAGATACAACAATATTGAGATAATTTTCGATACTTTTGGCCTAAATGACGTTATATAAGAGGTACCGCGATGACCTTGACCTCCTCCGTCATGGTCAAGGTCAAAAACCTGAAGTTGACCATTATCTCAATAACGATTTTGAGCCTATTTTCGACCCTTTGGGCCTAAAAGAAGACGTTATATAAGAGGTACATCGGTGACCTTGACCTCCTCCGTCATGATCAAGGTCAAAAACCGGAAGTTTACCATTGTCTCGAAAACGGTTAGAAAACTGAATTTGATTATTTGAGATTACATTATATTTTTTCGATGTCCTTGTTCATGATAATAATTCGGAAGCTGACAATTATGTGGAAAGACTGAAAAATGTGTCTTTGACCAGAGAGATTGTACCATTGCAAGTGGGAGTCATTTCACTAGTTTTTTAGGCGACTGGACAATTTTTCTGTTTTTGGGGAATTTTTGAAAATAAAATTTAAAAGTGCGTTTCCGCCCTACAGTTTTATCCAGTTTGATCTATTTTACACGGATTGTGCTGTTTCAGTCGCTCGAACAATTTTTTGTGTTTTTGAAGAATTTTTGAGATAAGAGGCACCTCGGTGACCTTGACCTCCTCCGTCATGGTCAAGGTAAAAAACCTGAAATTGACCATTATCTCGAAAACGGTTAGAGATACAGCGATTTTGAGCTTATTTTCGATCCTTTGGGTCTAAAAGACGTTATATAAATGGTACCTCGGTGACCTTGACCTCCTTCGTCATGGTCAAGGTCCAAAACCCGAAGTTGACCTTTATCTCGAAAACGGTTAGAGATAGAGCGATTTTGAGCTTTTTTTCTACGCTTTGAAGCTGAAAGACATTATATAACAGGTATCTCGGTGATCTTGACCTCCTCCGTCATATTCAAGGTCAAAAACCGGAAGTTGACCAGTATCTCGAAAACGATTAGAGATAGAGCGATTTCGAGCATATTTTCGACCCTTTGGGCCTAAAAGGTGTTATGTAAGAGGTACCTTGGTGACCTTGACCTAATCCGTCATGTTCAAGGTCAAAAACCGGAAGCTGACCATTATCTCCAAAGCGGTTAGAGAGAGAATGATTTTGAGCTCATTTTCGACCCTTTGGCTCTAAAAGACCTTACATAACGGATACCCCGATGACCTTGACCTCCTCCGTCATGGTCAAGGTCCAAAACCGGAAGTTGACCATTATCTCGAAAGCGGTTAGAGATAGAATGATTTTGAGCTCAATTTTGACCCTTTGGGTCTAAAAGACCTTATATAACAGATACCCCGATGACCTTGAGCTCCTCCGTCATGGTCAAGGTCAAAAACCGGAAGTTGACCATTATCTCGAAAACGGTTAGAGATACAACAATTTTCAGCTTTTTTTTATCCTTTGGGCCTAAAAGACGTTATATAAGAGGTACCCCAATTACCTTGACCTCCTCCGTCATGGTCAAGGTAAAAAGCCTGAAGTTGACCATTATCTCAATAACGATTTTGAGCCTATTTTCGACCCTTTGGGCCTAAATGAAGACGTTATATAAGAGGTACATCGGTGACCTTGACCTCCCCCGTCATGGTCAAGGTCAAAAACCGGAAGTTAACCATTATCTCGAAAACGGTTAGAAAACTGAATTTGATTATTTGAGATTACATTATATTTATTTCGATGTCCTTGTTCATGATAATAATTCGGAAGCTGACAATTATGTGGAAAGACTGAAAAATGTGTCTTTGACCAGAGAGATTGTACCATTGCAAGTGGGAGTCATTTCACTAGTTTTTTAGGCGATTGGACAATTTTTCTGTTTTTGGGGAATTTTTGAAAATAAAATTTAAAAATGCGTTTCCGCCCTACAGTTTTATCCAGTTTGATCTATTTTACACGGATTGTACTGTTTCAGTCGCTCGAACAATTTTTTGCATTTTTGAAGAATTTTTGAGATAAGAGGCACCTCGGTGACCTTGACCTCCTCCGTCATGGTCAAGGTCAAAAACCTGAAGTTGACCATTATCTCGAAAAGGGTTAGAGATAGAGCGCTTAAAGCATATTTTCGACCCTTTGGGCATAAAAGACGTTATATAAGAGGTACCCCGATGACCTTGACCTCAACCGTCAGGGTCAAGGTAAAAAACCTGAAGTTGACGATTATCTCGAAAAGGGTTAGAGATAGAGCGATTTTTAGCTTATTTTCGACCCTTTGGGCCAAAAAGACCTTACATAAGAGATACCTCGGTGACCTTGACCTCCTAGGCTATGGTCAAAGTAAAAACCGAAAGTTGACCATTATCTCGTAAACGGTTAAAGATAGAGCGATTTTTAGCTTATTTTCGACCCTTTGGGCCCAGAAAACGTTATATGAGAGTTAACTAGGTGACCTTGACCTCCTCTGTCATGGTCAAGGTCAAAAAGCTGAAGTAGACCATTATCTCAAAAACGGTTAGAGATAGAGCGTTTTAAGCTTATTTTCGACCCTTTGGGGCTAAAAAACGTTATATAAGAGGTGCCTCGGTGACCTTGACCTCCCCCTTCATGGCCTAGGTCGAAAACCGGAAGTTGCCTATTACCTCGAAAAGGGTTAGAGATAGAGCGATTTTTAGCTTATTTTCGACCCTTTGGGCCAAAAAGACCTTACATAAGAGATACCTCGGTGACCTTGACATCCTAGGTTATGGTCAAAGTAAAAACCGAAAGTTGACCATTATCTCGAAAACGGTTAGAGATGGAGAATTTTAAGCTTATTTTCGACCCTTTTGGCTTAAAAGACGTTATATAAGAGTACACCAATGACCTTGACCTCCTCCGTCAGATCCAAGGTCAAAAACATCTGTGTGATTTTGCTTTTCACTTTACACAGATGCGCAGGAATTGCATGAAGCCAGAGTGGAACTTGCAGCTCTCCGTGAGGGCATACGACAACTGCGTCGGGAACGCGACCGCGCCGTCGCGCAGCGCGATCGTGCCGTCGAGGCACTGGAAGCGGAAGTTCGAGAGCACGAGCGCACCGGCCGCGCACTGGATTGGATGTTGGACGCACAAGGCGGCGGCGCTGGGATTGTGGAAGAGGCGAGTGAGGAGGAGCCTGAACCAGAGCCGGCGGAGGAGTCTCAGGAGATGGAGTCGGACAATATTTTTTCTTTTTCAACTCCATCAGCTTCTCCGAGGCAGTTGACGAGCGAGGCGGAGGAGCCCGAGGTTCCGCGTGCTCACTCGCCACCTGCTTCACTTTCAGGGTCTCCGGCCAGCCTTCACCAGCCCACACAGGACTCTTTGATCTTCGATCCTTCTGCTGCATCGCCCCCTGCACCTGCCCCTCTCGGCCCCCAGGTGCACTATCCTACGCCCCCCGCGGCACGCCAACTTCCGGCAACACCATCCCGGCGTGTCGCAACCCCGCCCCCCCAACCAATAATTCCCCCCATGTCCCCCGCGGCGCGCGAACAACTCCCTGTTTTAGAAACTGTCCCCCCTCTTTTGTCCCCACTTCCGGCCACACCGCCCCAGCGCGTCGCTACCCCTCCACCCCAACAAATTACTCCACCTTCACCACCACAAAATACCCCTCCACCTCCACCACCAATTATCCCCCAATCTCCACCACCAATTATTCCCCATCCTCCACCACAAATTGTCCCACCATCTCCACAAAATATTCCTTTACCTCCACCACAAATTACCCCCCCATCTCCACAAAATATTCCTTTACCTCCACCACAAATTACCCCCCCACCTCCACAAAATATTCCTTTACCTCCACCACAAATTACCCCAACACCTCCACAAAATATTCCTTTACCTCCACCACAAATTACCCCCCCACCTCCACAAAATATTCCTTTACCTCCACCACAAATTATCCTCCCACCTCCACCACAAACTATCCCACTACCTCCATATCAAAATATCCCCCCACCTCCACCACAAATTATACCTCCACCAATTAATAGGCCACAAAATCGCCCCCAATTTGGCCCCCGGGGCGGTGCAGCACCTTACCCAATAAGAATCGGTGCGTCAGTCGGTATTCCAGTCGCGCCGCGGAGACTGGCCAGATCGCTCCGCGGCGCTAAGCATCCCGCAAGGCGATAGTGCTCGCTAAAAGTCACTAGAAGATCACAGCCCCAATCACTCGTTAGTGTCTTTCTCTTCATGCTATCGGCCATGTCCGTGTTATGTCTTTTTCTTATTCATCGAAGAGAAAGTTGTTGGAAGTTGTTTTATTTTTACTTATTTATTGCCTTTTTTAATAATGTAAAATAAATTTTAGTTTGAATTAACTTTAACTGCAGTCGTTAAACATTGAAGCAGGTGACTTAAACTAGTGATCTAGTCATGAATGTGCTGCAGATGCGCTCGTCATAAATGTACTGCAGATGTGCTCGTCATGATGTGCTGCAGATGTGCTCAACATGAATGTTCTCGACATGAATGTGCTGCAAATGTGCTCGTCAGAAATGAGCTGCAGATTTGCTCGTCCTAGATGTGCTGCAGGTGCACTCGTCATAACATGCTGGGGATGCGTTCGTCATAAAAGTGCTCGTCATAAATGAGCTGCAGATGTGCTTGTCATAAATGTGCTGCAGATTCGTTCGTCATAAATGTGCTACAGATACCCTCGTCATAAATGTACTGCAGAAGTGCTCGTCATGATGTGCTGCAGATGTGCTCGACATGAATGTGCTGCAAATGTGCTCGTCAGAAATGAGCTTCAAATTTGCTCGTCATAAATGAGCTGCAGATGCACTTGTTGTAAATGTGCTCGTCATAAATGTGCTGCAGATGTGCTCGTCATAAATGTGCTGCAGATGTGCTCGTCATGAATGTTCTGTAGATATGTTCCTCATAAATATGCTGCAGATGTGGTCATCATAGATGTGCTGTAGATGTGCAAATGACATTTTTGTGATACTTGAAAACAGTTATGTCAAGTCAGGCTGCACATGTGCAAGTTTATTTTCCACTTTTAAACACTTGCAACTTGGTGTAAGTTTGCTGTTTTTCTGGCCCTTTTCTGCACTTTTTTCATTTTTCTTCTCTTTTTTTTCGTTTGATGGTTTCAAAAACACTCCTCCTACAGTTTTTGACAGAGGGAAATGAAATTTGGCACCTGTGTAGAGGGTGACGAGATCTCGGTGACTGCAAAATATTTTTACCCTCGGAGGTCAAGGTCAAATTGAAGTCAAAGCCATTTTTTCAATAAAATGGTTTCCCGAAAATTGCTCCGAGCGTTTGAGTCAGCGGAGCTTTATATTCGGTGCACTTATAGAAAATCATCAGATCTCAGTAAAACCGCAAATATTTTCAACTTTCACCTTAAAGAGCAAGGTCAAAGTGGACATAAAAAGTGTTCAGATTCTAGTTTGAACATAGGTAACGTGTTCAAATGAGGTAGCCTTCCATCCTGAATCTTGACCTTGAGGGTTAAGGTCAAAGGTCACGTGACCCATGTGCCGGTAAATTATAGGCCGACCTATCTCGAAGACGGTTAGAGATAGAACAATTTTTGGCCATTTTTTATCCTTTTGGTAAAAAAAGGTGTTCGTTATGTCTGTTTGATAATTGCTAAGTATATCAGTTATTGTTTTGAAGATAACAAGATAATGCCAGGCTTGGCCGATCTGTCCACGCCCCCGGCGTCGTCCCTCTCTGTTTTCTGCAGTCTCTTACGCTTGCTTCTCTTTCTTGCTCCGGTTCACCGCTTCGACCACCTACCGGCCGCGTTCCCACCCTCACGGAGACCTGCAGCACAGAAATCATGTAGGCTCATCTGTTTTCTTTTATTAATATTTATTTTAATGTGTACAGCGGGTTTTGCACAAAAGTTAAAGCCGTCCGTCTGTCCGTCCGTCTGTCTGTCCACAGAAAGTGCCAAGTTTTGTCCGGCCGACTTCTCATAGAAGGGTATGTCATACGAAACTGAAACCTAGAATGATGAAATAATATATATAGAAGATGTGCAACGTGGCATTATTGTCAAAATCGGCCAAAAATCAACGTCGTGTGAAATTGTTAAAAATTGTGAATTTTTGGCTTGAACGTAGCCGGGAGACGATGTTTTGTCTTCTCATAGAAGTGATTGTCAGAGGAACCTGAACCCTTGCATGGTAAAAATATACATATAGAAGATGTGCAACGTGGCGTTATTGTCAAAATCGGTCAAAAATTAACGTAGTTGGAAATTGTTAAAAATGATGAATTTTTGGCTTGAACGATGTTTGATCTGCCAACCTTCTATAGAAGGGATTGAGAGTAAAGCAGGAATATTAAACAGTGGATTGTGAAAAATATATAAATTCAAGTTGTTACTTTGAAAATTTCCCATAAATTTACGTGAGGAAAGCTGTCAAAAACTTTTTCATGCATTGTACTTTTACTGCTTCACGGGGGATCCTGCTTTACTGAAGCTCTAGCTTCAGCTGCTACAGTGGATTTCATCAAATTGTTGTAGTGACTGTTTGTAAATTTTGTTGGTTTATTTATTTTCCGATGAAAACGATTGGTTAAAAATTAAATAATTGAAACTTCCTGATCACTTGTTGTCCGCTGTAACTGTGTATTCTACAAAAGAAGTTGTCATCATTGTCACGTCGGCGTATAATCGATGCAACTAAAGGACATATTCATCTGATTTCTTGTGAGCGAAAATTCCGTCTCAGCTCTCAAGTGGAGGCGATTAAAGAGTAAAAAATAAACAAACAGACACGTAGTTATGTATGTTAAATGGAACTAGCAACAGCGGAACAAATGAAAAATAACGATGAGGTTTGATATATTTTTTAAATGTAAATAGTTCAACAAATAAAGTAACAGGCAGGCATGGTCATTTGACATCCTAGGGAATGAAGGCACGGACATCCTGCTACTTTAAACTTTGTGCAAAACCCGCGTTTATTAATACCCTGATTTTAGACTCTACTTTTCCCAAGCAAACTTTTCAAAACATTATCTTGGCGGTGTATGGGTCGTTCGATGGAGTGTTTGTGGCAAAGAACAGGCTCAATATGCCGCCCCTGTGTCAACAATAAATCTAAAAAATCGACGGCGTAGTACTGGCGACAGGATCAGAATATCTGTATCACACCCACAGATACATCAAGTGCTGACGACAGGATCAGAATATGTGCGTCACACCCACAGATACAGCAGTGCTGGCGAACTATCAGAATATGTGTGTCACATCCACAGATACATCAGGTGCTGACGACAGGGGCAGAATATCTGCGCCACACCCAGAAATGCATCAAGACCTGACGACAGGATCAGAATACCTGGGTAACATCCACAGATACATCAAGTGCTGATGACAGGATCAAGAATATCTCCGTCACGCACATAGATACATCAGGTGGCGGCGGCAGGATTAGAATATCTCCATCACACCCACAGATACACCAGGTGGCGACGACAGGATCAGAATATCTCAGTCACACCCACAGATACATGTGGTGATGGTGGCAGTATCAGAATATCTGCGTCACACTCGACATAGATACAGAAAATTGGAAACATTTTTGTGATTTGGCGTTCGGCTTTGAAGAAAAACTTGCATGAAAGGCAGAACTAGGTTTCGACGACGGACGACTTTGTGTGCGGGAGAAATACAACATTCAGAAAGATTTAGATCTCGTTTGAGTAAGGCAACAGCTGATGTGAAAGGCGAAGGTTAGTGCAATAACTGTCTTTTGTGGAAGCGAAAGATTGGAAAAATAGAGCACGGAACATGGGAAAGTTGGGCCGATTCAAATTTATATAGAAAAAGGGTAAAATAGGCGAGTACACCGCCAAGTATTAATCCAGGTGTGGACGGATCCTGGTCCGTTCTCACAATAGTCTGTCAGTAATATACCCCTGTAATACACTCATTATCGTGCACGTTTGACGGATATGTTTACAAGGTAATTTTTTGCTCCCTTTGTTGACCTTCAGTGCGTTTTGAGGACGTAAGTCGGTTATGAAATAGTTGACAAAGCGAGATTGAGGTTCAGTGCAATTATCTTCTCAAAGTTCACTTTATTTTAGTCTACAATGTGCCTGTGACTGATGACTGAAGTTCACTGGTGATCTAATAACGAGAAAAATGTTTCCGATCTAAAAATGTCAAACCACAAGTGAGAGAAAAATGTATGGTCTCTAAAGAAGAAAGATTCGAAACCAAATTGTTGGTCGAAATGAATGCAAAGCGAAATCGGCGGTCTGAAAAATAAGGATAAATTGTATTTTTTTTTAAATAAGAAGTTCATAGAGGACTACAGTATTCGGGTTTGTCCGTCCGTCTTTCAGTCGCACTTCCGAGTTACACGAATTTGTGTAATCTATATCTCGGGAGGGCGAAAACAGCTACCATGTATCCGCTGAAATGTTTCCCACCTTTTGTAGATGTGCCAGAGGTATTTTGCGTTTCGTTACGTCCATCTGTTCGTCTGTAACAGGATTGATACGTCCACCCCATTCGTCTGTGAGAGGATCCATACGTTCCCTCGTTCGTCTGTGAGAGGATCCATACATTTCTCTGTTCGTCTGTGAAAGGATCGATACGTCCACCCTTTCGTCTGTGACAGGGTTGTTACACCCACCTGTTCGTCTGTCGCAGGATACATACATTCCCAGTTCGTCTGTGATAAGGTCGATACGTCCACCCGTTCGTCTGTGACAGGGCGATACGTTCCCCCTTTCGTCTGTGGCAGGGTCGTTACGTCCATCCGTTCGTCCGTGACGGTATCCATACGTCCCCTCTTTCGTCTGTGGAAGGGTTATTTCTCGTGTTGCGGACTGCTCAGTTTCATTGACACTACTTGTTTTCTTTCTTGTCTTCTTTTCTCTTTCTTTCCTTCCCCCCTTTCTCCATTTCAGGCATATCTTTAGTGGAGTTCTAAAACTATTTTTTACGGTTTGGCAAAAACTGGCAAAATAAACGGATAGCTTTAAGAGAAACACAAACAGTGCTGTTCGTCCACTGATCCTGTCCGATTATTTTTGATAGCAGTGTTGGCCATGAAAAGTTTTGTAAAATTGGTCGCATTTTCTTTTCATTTTTGTAATGCATTTTATTTTGCGACTGTCTACAATGTTCATTCACATTCTTGTTTCTAAAGCTGCCGGCAACAAATAACACAAAGCCAATCACGAACGCGAAAGTCTCCGCAGTGCAAAAATCCCCAGATGGACGGATTCGCTGTTCTGAGAAAACTTCCAAATTTACCGAACTGTCCTCCAAGGCCATTCCCCTACCAGTCCAATGGTATACAGTCATTTTTGCTCAAGTAACTACTGGTTGGAAACCCGGTCCAAGCTGCGCAGAAAGTCTTCTTATATTGGCATAATGGAGGGAAAGAGGGAAAGCAATACGTGCACCCGCAAAAAAGCCCCCTCTGAATTTCTGGGCTTTCGCGGGAAAGAGAAGGCCAAACGAACGATAGGGATCTGCGCAAGGATTAATGTTTAAGCAATGAAGTGAATGTTGTATCTGTAGCCTGCATTTTGGGCATTAAAGTGAACTTGTTGTAAGCACCAGGAAATAGCAGTAAGTTTACTTTTGGTCAAGAAAAGATCTCATTTAGTGTGTGAGGCTATTTTGTGGCTAGTTTTTGTTTTAGTTTTTAAGGGTATTGCTTGCGAAATTAAGAAAACTTTAGTCATGTATCCATAAACATGCGTAATTTATTGATGGGTTCCGGTAGTAAAGCAGGAGTTTTTTTGCTTTCTGGGGTTCGCTGGGATGTGATGCAAGATGTTGATTCGTGAAAGATGGGTGGGATAAGGGGTGGAGGACGGACGTTGAGGAGGAGGGTGGAGGGTTTCATAGAGGAGGGGGGTTAGAGATGGACGTAGAGGTGAATGAGGAGGGGGCGTGGAGGTGGAGGAGGAGTGGGGGCGTGGGCTGGAGGGAACGTGGAGGAGGAGGGGTGGGGGGACGTGGAGGAGGAGGGGTGGGGGGGACGTGGAGGAAGAGGGTGACGTTTTCGTGTTGAAAAACGATTGATGCAATTCAAGCACATATTAAAGAGTGGTATAATGAGTGTGTGTGGGTGAGCGGGGAGGCGGGGAAGTAGGGGGCAGCGAGAATTAGTGATAGGGTTATGATAATGAGGTTAAGAACCATCGGTGGAATTTAGAGGATGCAGTTTTCATGTAATTGAACCATTTGTGCAGTTTTGCTGGTGAACCTTCGCAGGGCGAACTGAGTTCGGCATATTTTATATGAGACCAACCTATTGTGCACCGTGTATATTTTATGTGCGAACGCGTGGTTGAAATCGGCTCTAACCTGAAAAAATCGTATTTGTACGTGTATGAAATGTCGATGGAAAATTTTTGCGTATTACCTGTACCAATTTATATCAACTGAACAAACTGAATGACCAACATTTTTTATTTATATGTTACAATATTATGCAACTTTCTGCAAATCAAAATCGCTTTCCTTGACAAACCTACTTATTAATATCTGAAGCAGGTATTTACGCACACTTTTATATGTATGCGTTTATTTATATGAACATTATAATATGGCTAGAGATATGGTTAACAACTGGGCTTCATGTCCTTATCTGTATCGTGTATATTTTACCGTTGTGCGAATATTATTTTACACTTATACTCGATCTGCTGCCACGCCCCAGGTAGTCGACATATCCTTTATAAATCTATGTCTAATTCTGTATAAATGGTGATCACGGCAAATTACATGGACATCACCACATTCAATGTATAAATTCAAAACTGACCGTTGTTGAACGGGCCACAATTCGAGAAAAGTGCATAGTTCATTTTCGAACAAGTCCCTTGCATTTAAGAGATGTGCTTAGAATTCTTTCATTGGAAGGTGATTTGATAAGTCAATTTTCGATACTTACGTGGTACAGCAGGCATAACAAAGTACCAAAAGGTACCCACAAATGTACAATGATTAGCTTATTTTGTGCCCGTTCACCTGGGAAGGTTTCCACCTCAATTGAAGAACCAAGTACATGAACATACTCAGTAACTGTTAACTCACGCGAATATCTTCATGGTATAGCAAAGCCGGTGACACCGATCTTCTGCAATAAAATGAGTCGCGACTGCCGATATCTGCCGATATCGCGACTGGATGCAAAGACTTACACAACTTCCACCTCTTTGTAACAACAAGGCCTTTTCTCTGTTTTTCGTCTGGAGTCGGCCCGGGACAGAGAAGATCTCACAGACTGTGTTTTGAATATACTGTTGCTGTTTGGCACTTTCATCTTGTGTATAAAACGCGCTTACCATATACAATTTTTGCGTCCTTCGCTGCCTTTCATCCAGCAGCTGATTATAATCTTGTCCACACAATATCCAGAAAGCGGGGTATAGAAAATCAAAGAATTTGCTAGTGAAGGCGCATATTAAAGCAGTTTTGTCGCAATGCAATCATTGGTTAGTTGCAAAATGATGTACTGTTCTGTAGAAGGGCAGTAATCGCGCGCAATTCTGCGTATAAAAGCCTTGGAAATCGAAGTCGACAAAAATACGCTTGTACGGTGATATATATATTAAATTTAACAGTTGGGGTTGCATCTTTGTGAAGCAATCTGTGGAGAGCACTCATGAACCATTTAGCCATTTGCTAGTGCCTGTGGGCGTACTTCCGCTATAGGTCAGGTTGAAGGAACAAGTTGTTCATTTTGCTGTCGATAAATAACGTTTGCCTCGATGCTGTCTGTGCTCTAGGCTGCAGTGCTGTGGTAATTTGACTTTTCCGAATTATCGTTTCTGGATCCTGAAGGTCATTCACAAGTATGAATCCCTGAGAAGTAGCACTGCAGTTTGTTCCGGTCTGCCGATATCAACGCATTTCAGTAAAATCAGGGTAGTCCTGATATAGCGCTATGATCGCTGAAAGGGACTTAAAACACCAATAAACAAACAAACTGATACTTCAACCGGTACTGTAACCCATAATATTATTAATTAATTAATAATAATACGAGATATGTCACACAATATATGTCCTGTTCGTTGACACATGCTTTTTGTCCAGGGATCTGGGGTTGATTGTATCGGTTATAAAGACGTGAAATGGCTCGCTTTTATCCATCTAAGTAATGTGCATATCATATCATATATATACAAAATGTAATGTTTAGGATCCATATTTAAAGAGTATATTTGCTGGAACATTACATTATTCAGCAAACTCACTTGCCCTGATTTAGAGCTCTGCATAAGGAAGTGTAAGAACTAGTGTTTTTTCTGGCGTCTGCCGATCCTGACGGACATACACTCCTGTACAGGGCTCTCTCCAGAAGGGGTTGTTAGAACTGCTGCCATTTCTGGCGTCTGGTGGTGAATTTTTCGCAATTGATGTGTCTATTTTGAACACACGATATAGCTGCTTAGTCCATCCTGGTATGCATTACAAACATAAAAGTTACATTAGATGACTTGTCGTCCACGTTTAAAGTACGCAAATGTTGATTCATTTGAAATTTGTGGAATGGCTCTATCAGTCTGGATATTTCGATAATGGATGGATAATTTGATAGGAAGGTGAAGCGGTAGTTTTAGGGGAATTTTGTTGTGTGAGTACAAACGCGCCGGGCAGTAATGCCGAAAGTTGAGATAAAAGTGAGTAATAGGCTCTAAAATAAGGAGCTGTTGGCGTGCCGAGGGGGACATGGAAGGGATTGTTTGTTGGGAGAAAATAGTAGCGGCATACCGGGATGGAGCTGCAAAATTTTGCGTTTCGTGAGGGTGTAGAACAATGCACCTGAAGGACACGAGGGACAGGTGCAGGTGACGATGCAGTAGAAGGAGAAAAAAAGATTCCTGTGTGAGTTGCTGAAGACTGACCGAAGACCCTGAAAGTTAGGCAGAACCTCGGGCTGCCCCGTTTTATTCGTCAACTATCTTGGAGAAGCCGTTGACGAAGATGGACTTGAAAAAGAAAAAAATATTGTTCCATTCATGCTCGAGCGCCTCTTTTCCACAATCCCGACGGAAAAGTCGTCCTGGTTGTCTCGTGCCGTGACTGTTCCATTGCCTGGATTCTATCGCGCTCTCGTGTGGCCTCCTCCATGGCCTCTGCGGCAAGGTCACGCTGCGCGACGGCGCGGCCGCGTTCCCGAAGCAATTGTTGCCTGCCCTCACGGAGAGCTGCCGGTTCAATTATAGCTTCGCTTAGTTCGCGTGCATCTATGTGAAGTGAAAAGGAAAAATATTAGTGTCATCAAGTTCGTGAGTTGGGAGTCGAAGGGATGGTTCAGCTTCTGTTCAAGGATGCGGGTCAACAATTACGCCTCCTGTTCCCTTGTGACATTTTCAAGTCACTAATTATTGACATGTTTTGACAATGTAACCAGCTAAGTGTCAGTCGTGTCGTTAAACAATCTTATAACTAGCTCCTTTGCGACAAAACACTACATAACTTCATGTACCGTTATAGTAAGAAACTGAAAAAGAAACAAATACCGAAACTGAGATGACTGCCTTCTCCAAACTTGTGCCGTATCGATGCATAAATACTCCTCGTCCGATTAACTCGGAGTATCCTGTCCTTTTTAATCCTGCTATGATATGGTTACTCATTTTTCTTTACCTTTACCACTAATATCGCTGCCGATACTTCAACCGGTACTGTATTCTTAATTAACGAATAATACTAATAATAATAATAATGATACCAGATAATTCTGGTCCATGGATTTGGGGCTGACTGTGTCGGTCATAAAGACACGAAATAGCTCGCTTTTATCCATCTTAGTAATATGCATATAGTCAAATATATATGCAAGATGTATTGCTTAGCATCCACATTTAAAGAGTATATTTGCTGGACCACTACATTACTCAGCAGCAGCAAAAAGACAAAAAAATTTGCTTTGACTTGGAACTCTGCATAAAGAGCTGTTAGAACTAGTCTTTTTCCGGCATCTCTCGATCCTGATGGACATACACTCCTGTATGGGACTCTCTGCTGAAGGCGGTGTTATAACTACCGCTTCCTCCAGCGTATGGCGATCCTGACTGACATACACTCCTGTACGAGGCTCTCTGCCGAAGGAGATGACTTACTTTGATTATCCTGTTTCACTGACGAGAAAATGAGAGCAAGTACCACACAAGATATGTGTATATCTCCGGTTCGTTCACTTGGAAGCGGTGCTTTTGTGCAATTGATGTCTATTTTGAACAAACGATATAGCTGCTTAATCCATCCTAGTATGCATTACAAACATAAAAATTACATTAGATGACTTTTCGTCCACGTTTAAAGTACACAAATGTTGATTCATTTGAAATTTGTGGAATGGCTCTGTAAGTCTGGACATTTTGATAATGGATGGATAATTTGTTGAGGAGGTAAAGCGGCACATTGAGGGGAATTTTGTTGTGTGAGTATAGACGCGCCGAGTGGTAATGCCGGAAGTTGAGATAAAAGTGAGGAAATAGGTTCTAAAATAAGGAGCTGTTGGCGCGTCGCTGGGGGACATGGAACTGATTCTTTATTGGAAGAAAGGAGTAACGACATACCGGGATAGAGCTACGGAAATTTTGCGCTCTGCGGGGGATTTAGAACAATGCAACAAAAGGACAGGAGGAGCAGGTGCAGGTGACGATGCAGCAGAAGGAGAGAAAATTAAAGATTCCTGTGTGAGTTGTTGAAGGTTGACCAGAGGCCCTGAAAGTGAGGCAGATAGCGAGCGAGCACGGGAATCTCAGGCTGCCCCACCTGGTTCGTCAACTGTCTCGGATAAGCCGTTGACGAAGATGGAGTCGAAAAAGAAAAAATATTGTTCCACTCATGCTCGAGCCTCTTCCAAAATCCCGACGGCAAAGTCGTTCTGGTTGTCTCGTGCCGCCACAATCCGTCCCATTGCCTGGATTCGCCATTGCGCTCTCGTGTGGCCTCCTCCATGGTTCTGCGGCGAGATCGCGCTGCGCGACAGCACGGTTGCGTTCCCGAAGCAATTGTTGCCTGCCCTCACGGAGAGCTGCCAGTTCAGTTCTAGCCTAACTTAGCTCGCGTGCATCAATGTGAAGTGAAAAGTAAAAATATTAGTGTCGTCAAGGTGGGATAGTAGCGATGGCTTAGCCTGCTGTTCAAGGATGCGAGTCAACAATTCCGCCTCCTGTTTCCTTTCGACATTTGTCTGGTCACTGATTATTGCCTTGTTTCGACACAATGTAACCAGCCAAGGATCGGCCATGTCGTTAAACAAATTATATAACCAGCTCCTTTGCGACAAAACACTACATAACTTCATGTACCGTTATAGTGAGAAACTGAAGAAGAAACAAATAACGAAACTAAGATAACTGCCTTCTCCAGACTTGTGCCATATCGACGCATAAATACTCCTCGTCCGATTAACTCGGAGTATCCTGTCCTTTCTAACATACCTTTGAGATGTTTAACTTACGTTTCTTTACCTGCCACTAATATCGCTGCTGATGCTTCAACCGGTACTGTAAACAATAATATTATTAATTAACATATAATACTTATAATAATAATACCAGATATAACACACAATATCTGCCCGGTTCGTTTGGTTATGTGTGTTACTTTTGGTCCATGGATTTGAAGCTGACTGTGTCTGTTATAAAGACACGAAATAGCTCGCTTTTATCCATCTCAGTAATATGCATATCATCAAATATATATACAGGATGTATTACATAGCATCCATATTTACAGAGTATATTTGCTGCAACATTACATTACTCAGCAGCAGCATGTAGACAAAAAACTCCCTTGCACTGATTTTTAGCCCTGCATAATGAGGTGTTGGAACTAGTGTCTTTTCCGGCGTGTCTCGATCCTGGTAGACACACACTACTGTGCGTTTCTCTCTGCAGAAGGCGGTGTTATAACTACCGCTTCCTCCAGCGTATGGCGATCCTGACTGATATACACTCCTGTACGGGGCTCTCTACCGAAGGAGTTGACTTACTTTGATTACCGTTTCACTGACGAGAACATGAGAGCAAGTACGTCACAAGATATGTGTATATCTCCGGTTCGTTCACTTCAAGCGGTGCTTTTGCGCAATGGATGTGTTTTTGAACACACGATATAGGGTCGGTCGTGTCGTTAAACAAATCATATAACTAGCTCCTTTGCGACAAAACACTACACAACTTCATGTACCGTTATAGTAAGAAACTGAAAAAGAAACAAATAACGAAACTAAGATGACTGCCTTCTCCAGACTTGTGCCATATCGACGCATAAATACTCCTCGTCCGATTAACTCGGAGTATCCTGTCTTTCCTAACCGTCTCTTGATATGGTTTACTCACGTTTCATTACCTGCCATTAATATCGCTGCAGATACTTCAACCGGTACTGTAAACCATAATATTATTAATTAAGTAATAATACTAATAATAATAATACCAGATATAACACACAACATATGCCCTGTTCGTTCGCTTATGTGTGTTGCTTTTGGTCCATGGATTTGGGGCTGACTGTGTCGGTTATAAAGACGGGAAATAGCTTGCTTTTATCTGTCGAAGAAGCCTTTGAGGAAGATGGAGTTGAAAAGAGAAGATACTTTCCCACTCCATGTCCCACTCCTCAGTCGGCTCAGGTTGCGGCTCCTCATCGAGCGCGTCTTCCACAATCCCCACTATCTTCCACAATATGGTTGTCTCGTGCCGGTACAGTCCGTTCCATTGGCTGAATTCGCTTTCGCACTCTGTTGTGGGCATAACTTTTGGGTTTCATGTGTTAAACAAATTCTGAAATTCACTTTTGTGGCAGATTGTGTCGTTATCTGCTGTAATCTGTGATAACCGAAGGCCTTATATCAAGCACAGTTTACATATTATCAACCCGCGTTCGCACAGCAAATCATTTTCTATAGTTTGCACTTGATGTGCTATAGAAATATTTCTTCAGAAAACACATTCCAGTCTACATTGGCTGACCGTGTCGAACTTTCTTTTAAATAATCATAGCGTGAGAATACATCCAATTCACACAACGCGCGTGCAACTGTGAACAAAAATCATTAGCTTAATGAAGGTGGGATAGGTCTTGCTGGAGAAATAGCCGTTGTGTTAGATTGCGAAAATCTGTTTAACGAGTGACTTGTAACTGCATGGCTCTTATATCCAGTAAACTGCTCATTGGGGAGGAAAATGAAAGGGCTGTTTTAAGGGTTTTGCATCAGTCCGCGCGGTAATGTCAGATCTTAGCTGCATCCTGTTGACTTTGACTCAGCATGTGCTTCATGTACAGAATACTCGTCAGTTCCTGTTGACTTTGACTCAGTATGTGGTTCATGTACAGAATGCTCGTCAATTCCTCCTCGTCAAATTCGATTGATGGATTTCAAGCTTTTCAGGCACATTTTATGTTTACATTTGTTTACATATGTTTACAAATGTGTGGCAGGGGATGGGTGGGTGGGGGCATCTTTGTAGAAAAACTGAATGAAAATAAACATGACATCTAATTAACCCTTTTCAAACAGAAACATGGCATCTGGAAATTTGTGTAAATTTGGTTTAGCTCTTGTTTCTGCAAGCAAACAAATAATACGGAAATACAGGGTGGTGTTGGGGTGGGGAGTAAATAAGTCTAAGGCGAATGGGTCGGCTGACGTGAAAGTTCAATGAGGGTAGGGTTCATGGTGCCCATAGGGGAGGGTTTTTGGTGACCATAGGGGTGAGAACCTAGTGGCCATGGGGGAGGGAGGTTCATGGTGATGATAGGGAAGGGTACATAGTGATCGTGGGGGCGGTTCATGGTGATTATGGGGGACGGTTCATGGTGACCATAGGGGTGGGTACATAGTGACCATGAGGGGAGAGCTTGTGGTGGAGGAGGGTTCATGGTGACTATGAGGGTAGGATTCATGGCGCCCATACGGGTAGTTCATGTTGACGACAGAGGACGGTTCATGGTGACCATAGGGTTGAGAACCTAGTGGCCATGGGGAAGGGAGGTTCATGCTGATGATACGGAAGGGTGCATAGTGATCGTGGGGGGCGATTCATGGTGACCATGGAGGGGTGGTTCATGGTGACCATACGGGTGGGTACATAGTGATCATGAGGGGAGGGCTTGTGGTGACCATGGGGTGGAGGGTTCATGGTCACGATGAGGGTAGGATTCATGGTACTCATAGGGGTAGTTCATGTTGACCACAGCGGACGGTTCATGGTGACCATAGGGGTGAGATCCTAGTGGCCATGGGAGAGGGAGATTCATGGTGATGATAGGGAAGGGGGGCGGTTCATGGTGACCATGGGGGACGGTTTATGGTGACCATAGGGTTGGGTACATAGTGACCATGAGGGGAGGGTTTATGGTGACCAAACTGTGAGTTGAGTACATAGTAACCATAGGATAGGGTTTATGGTGACCATAGTGGGAGGTTACATGGTGATCACAGGAGATTGGTATATAGTGATCATGAGGGAGGGTTCAGAGTCATCATAGGGTTGAGCGTGCATGGTGACCATAGGAGCGGGTACATAATGACCATGAGGGGAGGGCTTGTGGTGACCATGGGGAGGAGAGTTCATGTTGACCACAGAGGTTTTTTCATGGTGTTGAGTACATAGTGACCATAGGATAGAGTTTATGGTGACCATAGTGGGAGGTTACATGGTGATCACAGGGGATGGGTACATAGTTATCATGAGGGGAGGGCAGCTGGTGACCATGGGGTTGAGGGTTCATGGACACTATGGGGGTAGGATTCAGGGTGCCCATAGGGGAAGTTCATGTTGACCACAGGGAACGGTTCATGGTGACCATAGCGGTGAGAACCTAGTGGCCATGTTGTTCTTGGTGATGATAGGGAAGGGTACATAGTGACCGTGGGGGACGATTCATGGTGACCATAGGGGCTGGTACATAGTGACCATGAGGGGAGGGTTTATGGTGGCCAAAGTGTGAGTTGGGTACATAGTGACCATAGGATGGGGTTTATGGTGACCATAGTGAGAGGTTACATGGTGATCACAGGGGATGGGTACATAGTGATCATGACGGAGGGTTCAGAGTCATCATAGGGGTGAGGGTGCATGGTGACCAGAGGAGTGGGTACATAGTGATCATGAGGGGAGAGCTTCTGGTGACCATGGGGTGGAGGGTTCATGGTCACTATAAGGGTAGGATTCATGGTACTCATAGGGGTAGTTCATGTTGACCACAGGGGACGGTTCATGGTGACCATAGGGGTGAGATCCTAGTGGCCATGGGAGAGGGAGATTCATGGTGATGATAGGGAAGGGTAAATAGTGACCGTGGGGGCGGTTCATGGTGACCATGGGGGACGGTTTATGGTGACCATAGGGTTGGGTACAAAGTGACCATAAGGGGAGGGTTTATGGTGACCAAGCTGTGAGTTGAGTACATAGTGACCATAGGATAGGGTTTATGGTGACCATAGTGGGAGGTTACATGGTGATCACAGGAGATTGGTATATAGTGATCATGAGGGAGGGTTCAGAGTCATCATAGGGGTGAGCGTGCATGGTGACCATAGGAGTGGGTACATAGTGACCATGAGGGGAAGGCTTGTGGTGACTATGAGGGTAGGATTCATGATGCCCATAGGGATTGTTCATGTTGACCACAGAGGTTTTTTCATAGAGATCATGGGGGTGAGAACCTAGTGGTCAAGATGGAGGGAGGTTCATGGTGATGATAGGGAAGTGTACATAGTGACCGTGGGGCGGGTCATGGTGACCATGGGGGTGGGTACATACTGACCATGAGGGGGGGGGTTTATGGTGTTGGGTAGATAGTGACCATAGGATAGAGTTTATGGTGACCATAGTGGGAGGTTACATGGTGATCACAGGGGATGGGTACATAGTTATCATGAGGAAGGGTTCAGAGTCATCATAGGGGTGAGGGTGCATGGTGACCATAGGGGTGGGTACATAGTGACCATGAGGGGAGGACTTATAGTGACCATGGGGAGGAGGATTCATGGTGACCATAGGGGAAGGGTTCATGGTGACCGTAGGAGGATGGCCGGGACAGTAGTTTTCCATGAAATTATGTGTATTTTGATGTTTCTTGAGACTTGAAGTATGCAAGTGTGCGCTGTCTAAAATAGAAGATAAATTATTTTTTCTTAGTTAATTGGCCAAAAAGTGACAAAATGGCACTCCACAGATCTGAGATCTTACAGAAAGGATTTTTAACTTCGCAAAGTTAAAAGCGAACACACAATAAAAAGTAAAAAAATAATAAAGAATAATAAAAAAGTACAAAGAAAAAAAGCGTGACACGGATTGTTCTGTATAAGTTATGAACTTTGGGGGCAACGGCAGTCAGAAACGTGACACCTAGACAGTCGGCAGTCAGAAACGTAAAGCAAAGACGGTTGGCAGTCAGAACCCAAACGTAGAGGCGGTAGGCAGTCAGAAATGTAACGCAAAGGCGGTCGGCAGTAGCAAACGTAACACAGAGACGGTTGGCAGTCAGAAACATAACGAAGAGACTGTTGGAAGTTAGAAATGTTACGCAGAGATGGTCAGCAATCAGAAATGTAAAACTGAGACGCTCGGCAGTAAGAAACGTAACGCAGAGAGAGTCTGCAGTCAGAAGCGTAACGTCGAGACGGTCGGTAGTCAGAAACGTATCGAAGGGGCGATAAACAGTCAGAAATGTAGCGCAGGGACGGTCGACAGCCAGAAACGTAACGCAGTCGTTTTTCGTTGCTGGATTTTTTCGTTTTGTCTCCGCCTGTGGGGTGGGGGAATCTTAAGAATACAACCACTACGTTTTGTACCGTGCATGGCATAAGAGGCGGCTAATCGAAATTTCTTTTTTTCCGTAACGCTTCATTCTTCCTTCTTTTTCTCCAACTCGTTTCTTTAGCAAGTGCGTCAATTTCGCTTTGAGTCATTCAACAAAAAGAAAAGAAAACAAAAAAACGTGGAAAACGTAAAACAAAAATATAATGGAAAGATCGGGCTTGGTTAAGAAACGAGCTAGAGTCGCTCCAGCATGGTTACCATGGTATTGGTCCTCTGGCTTGTTTCATATTTACATCCCGTCGTCTGTTACGTGTGTGCTTGTGAACAATTGGCCTCTTGTACTTCTTTGTACATCTTTGTGTATTAAGCATATTTATAGAGTAAATACCGTGGAACAGTCCACATATCGATTACGATGATTATCACTAAATGTGGACTTCGGGGAGAGCTTGAATTCTTTTGGACAGCAAATGTTATAGATGTTGAAATCACTGTTACTTTTAAGCCAGGATTATGTAATATGTCATTGCATCTTGGTCCCTCTTTACACAGCCATAAATATTGGAAAAGTGTCCTAGATGGTAAAATTTTTAAAATATAAACGGTTTATTTTAGAGCCCGATCCAGTCTTAACTTTGTGGTCATATGATCTAAAAGGAAATCCATTCAAAGGTATTCTTTTTTGTCAGAAAAGCAAGTGAAATCTATTTTTAAGAGACCCAACGCAGTTATGGAAAAACCACGACTTGTGGTTACCATATCTACAAAAAATTATGACAAATCGGGAGTATCTTCCTCATCTGGACTTTGAATTAGATTTTCAAGGTCACAGGTTACGTGACCAATGTTATTTCGAAAACTGTGAGTGAGGGTGCGGTTTTGGCATTTTTGGACTCCAACAAATTCTTTCCTTATGTTAAGGGTTAGTTTGTGATCTGAACGTTGGCCTACAGTTTCGTATTCACCAGTAGCGCAAGATGTGATATCCGGGTAATTGGTAGAGATTTTGATGTAGCGATTTTGACCTCAGGTTTAGCTTCCACCATCTGCGGAGCTACAAAAAAGCAACTTGGTGACCTCTAACTTTGACTTATATTTTATAGGATAAAGATCACGTGACGTGTTATCTGGAAACCGTTAGATCGTTAGACAGCTTTTGACCTTGTTTTGAAACTCAGCCCCCTCTGTTGTAACATTTTCGATTACCTTTTAACATATAATTACTTAAAACTTAGACCCTGACCATGCACCAAGGCCACATACAAAAGAGTTAATTCGGGAACTGTTCAAGATTATGATTATGACCTTTTCGTTGGATTCCATCCCCTCTACGGAGTTAAATAAAAAAGAGCATCCGTTAAGTGATTTTCAGTTATAGTTTCTACCACCACCGTAGAAAGTTGTGTTTTTGAGCGAAGGCTTGTGTTAAGTTACATAAAATTTTACAGACTTCATCCAGCAAAACCAGAACTTTCAAAAACAAAAGTTTTGCCATATACACCATCTTTGCGCTTACTACAAAATGAAATGTGAAAGATGTAAATCAGGTGTCTGTTTCGTAAGGTATCCCATATACTTGACATATCAGTAAGTCTTTAAATGACAAATCTACAAAAAAAGAACTCGAACAAACTCGAAACGAAATTAATACCATCACATTCCCTACGACAAGATCATGCTAAAACCCAAACTGACCGCCGCGGCCCTATCAGACTTTGTACTATACGCGTCACATAAACAGTTGCCCGCCAAATACGTCCGTGACAAAACCTCATCAGCCACGTAAGAATACTGAAAAAAGTAAAGGAAAATACTACACCGGAAGAAACACTATGCGGGATTCTGGCAACTACTCTCACTCCTACCCCTATTAAGAAACACTCGCTGTTGTCTTATACTCAGAATAACAGGCTTACAAATAGATGTTGTGAGAAAACGCTACATCAACCAGTTTATTTAAATGACATCAAATAGGTTTGAAAACACAAAGTGTACATTAAAAAATTAAATCCAGTTAAAGTAAGTGTTCGCTGTTATAAAGTCCAAGTTTCAGTGTACAGTCTACTCGTATAGTCGACGCCCACATTGTCAGTAAGGTTGATCACTTTCATGTGGCTCAGTAATTCTGCAAACATGTCAGCCATAGACATGGCAGACATTCACGCTCTCTGACGGACTAGTTCTTATCGCGAATGAACAATTTCTTGCTGGCGTACGCCACAGGAAATGACCCATCGGCAAACTGGTGGCGAAGAAAGCGCTGATTCCGCTTGTTGAAATGGGCAGACGTAGAATAGAAAAACTCGTTAAAAGCTGCTTCAACTTGCTTAATGCACATTGCTTCCATTTTCCCCATTACGCCTTCGTCGGTCGCCCTTCTTGATCAGATCCAACACTGGTGCAGCGATTAGTTCGAGAAATGAGCGAATCGGTTTCTTGGTCGTTGAAGTGCAATCTTGATTTTCTCCGCCTTCGTGCGTTCCATGTGCAGAGTGCCCTCGCCAACCACATAACCCGTGAAGTTGATGACTGTGAGTTTTGCGGCACGAATGCGAGTAAACATGTCTTTATCTGCTTTCTCGTCTTATTCCCATCCTCTGGTGTGTGGCAGCAGATTATCCATTTTTGTGATTTTTTTTGCATTTCAAAATGCTTCTACTCCCACACTTAGGACTAGATTACCTGTACATTTTGTGCGCATATTCACTGGGTAATCCTGTCTTGAAATTGACAGAGGTTGTTTCTTCCACAATTTGGATTGGATTGCCATCAAAATTTGGGAAAATGTTCACGAGTCTGTTCTGTCTTGAAAATTACTTTTCTGGCGATCGGCCAAAAATTGGCTAAGTTGGGGCAATTGCAATTTGTTGGTTGTCCGTTTTCAAAATAGCTCTTTCGCCTTAAAAGTTTGCATAATTATTCACTAGGTTGTTCTCTTTTGAAAAGTTACTTTTTTGGGTGACCTGCCAAAAGTTGTCAAAATGGGGAGGGGGGATTTTAAAATCGTAAGCAATATTTTGGTGTCCAATTTTTAAAGGTTTTTTTCTTTCAAAGTTTTGATTAGATTGCCTTGACATTTGTAAAATATTTACCAGGCGGTCCTCTCCTGAAAAGCAGTTTTTTTACTATCCACTAAACATTGTCTCAGTTTGGCGTCGGAGGGGTCGGTTAGTCATTCTTGAAAATGCTTCTTCTCTAACAGTTATGATTGAATTGCCTTGATATTTTGCATGACTGTTCACAAGGCGGCACTGTGCCAAAAATGGACAAATGGGGGCATTTAAAAAAATGGCTACCAATTTCAAAATCTCCAAAAATTGGCCAGTTGACGGCATTTTAATTTTTTGTTGGATTTAAAAAAAACTTTGTGCCCCTAAATATTCTCAAAAAATTGTCTCTTAAAATTGTTTTAGGGAAGTTTTTCTAAGTAATTTTACACAGATTGGTTCCACATCTTTACACTCTTTTAAACTATTGGTCCAAGGTCAGGGCTCGTTGAAATTTACTTTTCTGAGATCGCCAGAGATTAGAAAAATGTCGGCCTTTGACTACCACTTCTTGACGACCACAGAAGCCCATTGATACTTTATTCACTTGATCTCGTCTGGCCATAATGCCCCTGGACATTTTTGTTTCAAATACGTTTCATCAAGCACATCCATGAAAATATCAGAATTTCTCTACTTACGTCTGTTCCGTGGTGGACAGATTCGGGTTTGCACGTTGCTATCCCAGCGTATGCTGCTGATTGAGCGTGTTTGTATCTTCATTATCAAGCTCCATTTCGACATCTCCTTTATGGTCTTTGCGTTAGATGCATTTTACAGCAGTTAAAGCTTGGTATAATCTGTTGGAAGAAACAGGTGGACTTTTTGACCAAATACGAATCTTCACTTTCTCGCTGTCTTGTCGTGTTTGTATCTCCTTTAGGCGTCTAACAAACTTTCACTCGCTACACAACACGTATTTTTCATGCGATTTCACATCTGTCCAATCGTGCCTTTATCCAACCAGACTTCTTCGAGGTTTTATGTCTCCTTTCACCAATCGTCTAGGGCGCTCTTTCATGCAGGAATAAGGCCGGATCACTGCTGCGTTGACTCACAAACTGTTCACACAGAAATAGGTCACTGAGCAGTTTGTAGTTCTGGTCGATGTCGGATATATCAACGCCCATAATAGGGCTCAAAAGCCGTCCGCAGGCAGCTGAAAAAGTGGCAAAATAGCCGCTTTCCCAAATTTTTATTTAACGACCTCTTCAACACCAGCATGATGCTGTGCATGCCCAAAGCTCTGCCTCTAAGAATCGTGCTGAGACGTCCACGCGTTTTGCAGCCATCTTTGGTGTACCATTGCGATTCGTTTAATACGTTTCACATCAATATATATATATATATGATACGTAGTAGGCCGCTTTAAGCCAACTCGATAACATCAGTACATAAAATCCTTTCATTTTCATTTTCTTCTCTCTTTCTTCCCTGCCTACCATCTTCTCTATGCCAAGTAGATCTGCAGGGTTGTAGTATTTTTGCTATTAGTTCTGCAAAAACTGACCAAAAAACGGAGGGCTTTAGGAAAAATGTTTTTGTCTCCCTTCAAGTCGATTACTTTTCATGGCAACGTTGACCCCGAGGCCCTCTACCAAATCTAAATTTTGCTAAAGTTTTTCTGTTCCTCTTTTCAACTTTGTACTTTCCTCCCTTTCGCCTTTCACGTAATGTCGTTACTTTTACAGTAGGGACATCTTGTTCTATTTTTGGAACGGTTTAAATGCGGAACTTCAACTTAGTGAGCCCCGAAGCCTTTAAGGAGTGAAAATCAGAATAACATATAAGTCTTAAACACGCATTGTGTTGCGTTGTAGGACAGGTGGCCCAAATTCGACCCAAAATGCCACATCCACTCTGTGGCTTCTGTCCGTTCCACTGTAAGCTTTGAATACATGCTATTTTTCCTACAATTTTCATATGACCGTGAATGGTGAATCTAAAACCTGATTTGCTAAAAAGCTGATACTTTCTTTCAACTCGTGAAATTTTGCAAGAGGATAGAAAAAGCATTGTTTGATTGCACCGACAATTTGTTCATGCAACTGGTACGGCGAAATGACTTTAAGAAAGTTCTGTGTGAATACTTCGCGACCCAAGTGTAAATTTCGCTACTCGGGAGCGAAATCGATCTAGTTTTCTGTTCTCACTATCGTTTACTGTTATGCACTATTGCCTTATCAATGTTTTGCTTTGTTTTAGGTGCAGCGTCTGGCATCCTGGCGCATATGACAACGCTCTGTTATTTTTAAGACGAATGCGTAAAACAAATTTAAATTTTATGATCTATGATTTCTTTTTATCTTTTCATCGCACATTAGCAACTTGGTTCAGAATTAATGTTCCGTTTCATAAATGTTAGTCATTTCCGAAAAATTTGTATCATCTCAGAATTCTTCTTAAAAATAATTGAGCGTTTAAGTGTACTCATAGATCCTTCACACCTGTTAAGAAACGAAAGCGAAGTCGCTGACCCGGCAATAGCGATTCTGCAGCACGGGACACCTGAGATTTAAAGTTCCTCCATTCGCCATTCGCATTGACACAGGCTAGTGTCTTTAGTACGAGGGACCTATAGGCTAGTGCACTTAGCCTGAGGAAGTTCAGAAGCTCGTATATTTAGTGCGAGTGAGCCAGGGGCTCGCGTATTTAGCCCGAGGGAACCACAAGCTAGTGTCTTCAGCTCTAGTTATCTAGGGGCTCGCGTAATTAGCTTGTGGCAGTCATGTGCTTTTGCAGTTAGCTCACAGTAGTCGTGTACTTGTGCAACTAGCTGGGTGTAGTCATGTGCTCGGGCAGTTAACTGGCGGTAGTCATGTGCTCGTGTAGTTAACCTTGGCGGTGGTAGTCAAATACTCGTGGCTTACACTCGGACGAATCCGGGACTCTGCGATTGATCTCTGACGATCACAGTAGAGATCATTAGTCGGTGTACGGAGGACCTATGAGTACCCTCGAGGTGTTAATTTTAAGTCATGGGCAGGAGGGGGGAGGTGGTTCGTAGACTAACTTAACCCTTTTCCCGCCAAAACAGATGCATATGTGTATGACGTAACGGTGACGTAACGGTGACAGTACAGGGTCACCAGGGAAAGCGTTCTCGATTTTAATAAAAGAAAAATCTCAAAAAAATAATAAAAGAACGTGGATCAGCCAGGCATAAACTGATTGACACATGTGTAATTTCACACTGGAATTTTTGTTCATTTATGTAGTGAATCCGTTTCGCGCCTGGGTGACCCACGTCAACACTGGAAAAATTAAAAAAAAGTTGTAAAACATACTGATCAGCCACACATAAACTGGTTCCTTTTTACATGCGGGAGCATGATGAATATAAATGACCATAAAAAAGAGAACCCGTTTCGCGTGTTGATGACCAGTATCGAAAATCTTGTAAATGGTTAAAAAATACATTAACGTTTTGTATATGTAAATGGCAAAAGCTATAATTTTTGGCTTATGTATATGTGCAGCTATAATTGTTTAAGCGACTTTGTTAAGCCTTTGGATGCAGCAAGATCTCATTTTGATGATACGATAATCTCGCGCCAAAATTTAATCTAAAGGTTTGACAGATTTCACTCAAACCGCAATCCATCCTCAAACCATCATATTATTTGGCATTTTCTCTTTCGATTTTGGCTTTTCACAACTCCAGCGACAGAAGTGCTAAACGGAAGTGATAAAAAGCAAAATTGAAAAAGCTCAACTATGACTAAATAGCAGGGCCGGAGAAATTTGGTTGTTACGGGTAGCTTGTAACAGCGGCAGGCTTCACTAGTGACACGATAAGAGGTCCTACTGCTCGTACTGCTTCCATTGTATATATTGTGTATTGTACATATTTGTAGTGTAATTAGTTGTTTTCAGATTATTGGGAATGGTCACTCCTCGTCCAGGTGGGTTTAAGGGTTTCTGGCCAGGGGTTTAATTTTGTGTAATTTTAATCTGACCCAAGCCGACTAAGTTGGTTTGGACATGTGTGCGTCATGTACATCTGCCGAGCAGACTTGTGTCGGTGGGCTTTACCCATCAATTGTTGTTTGTCCGTCGTTTGTTAGGTGTGTCGGAGTTTTTCCAATCGCTACTCTTCCTGCATTTCTAGTCCAAGTATTTTGAAATTTGGCAGGAATATTGCCCGAGTTGTTCTTCACACAGCTTGTATTTTTTTGACAACTTGGCCAAAATATTGGCCAAATTTAAGAAAATACATTAAATGCTGATGAAACTCAGTTGTGATGCAAAATGGAGTTTCGATCGGATACCTTTCAAGTTTTTCATGGATGTTTCCTCTGTGGTCCTCTCTTCAAAAATTACCTTTTTGGTGAATCGCCAAAAATTGGCCAATTTTTTTTTTCAAAGTGCTTCCCGTCCTACAATTTTGATGCGAGTTCTTTTAAATTTTGTACAACTGTTTCCCAAATGGCTTGTTCTCTAGATTGGTCCCAAGTTGGATTTATCCAATTTTCAGAATGCTTCTTCTCCCACAATTTCGTTGGATTGATTTCAATTTGTATACGAATGCACCCTGCTTAATTCTCTCTTCAAAATTGCATTTTTTGAGGATTCGCCAAAAATTTGTCAAAATGGCATCATTTTAAAATTTTTTCTTAGCCAGTTTTTAAATATTTTCGGCATAAGATATTGGATTTTCGACAAAGTCCGTAGGTCGAAAATCCAAATATCTTAGACCGCAAATATTTGTAAAGGATGTCTTTTGTTCGATAGGTCTCAAAGACTACGGGAGGGATTCCATTGATCGTTGGCAGTCCTTACGCTACATTTATTAGCCTGCGGCAAAACCAATACCCAAGTGCACAATTACAAATTACATTCTTTCCCTATGCACGGTTTAAATGAAATCCCTCAAGTGGCTTCTGAGATCTATCGCACAAAAGACATCATATCCAAAATGTTGTCCGACAAGTAGATACCGAGTAGATCTTTAGAGTTGTAGTATTTTTGCTAATGGTTCTACAAAAACTGGCCAAATAAACGGATGGCTATAAAAGAAAAACACAAATAATACAAATAATGCTGTTCGCCTCTCGTCTAGTCCAACTAGTTTTGATGGCAATGTTGACCTTGAGACCCTCTACCAAATCTGAATTTTGTTAAAGTTTGCCAGATTCTTCTTTCAACTTTGTACTTTCCTCCTTTTCGCCTTCAATGTAATATCGTCACTATTACAGTAGGTACACTCTTGTTCTATTTTTTGCGGGAGATAACGGTTAGAGACCTTCTGGGTCACGGTCAAGGTCAAAAACCGGAAGTTGACTATTATCTCGAAAACGGTTAGAGACAGAGTAATTTTGAGCTCATTTTCGACCCTTTGGGCCTAAACAACGTTACATAAGAGGTACCTCGGTGACCTTGACCTTCTGGGTCACGGTCAAGGTCAAAAACCGGAAGTTGACTATTATCTCTAAAACGGTTAGAGATAGAGCGATTTTGAGCTCATTTTCGACCCTTTGGGCCTAAACAACGTTACATAAGAGGTACCTCGGTGACCTTGACCTTCTGGGTCACGGTCAAGGTCAAAAACCGGAAGTTGACTATTATCTTGAAAACGGTTAGAGATAGAGCGATTTTTAGCTCATTTTCGACCCTTTGGGCCTAAACAACGTTACATAAGAGGTATCTCGGTGACCTTGACCTTCTGGGTCACGGTCAAGGTCAAAAACCGGAAGTTGACTATTATCTCGAAAACGGTTAGAGATAGAGCGATTTTGAGCTCATTTTCGACCCTTTGGGCCTAAACAACGTAACATAAGAGGTACCTCGGTGGCCTTGACCTTCTGGGTCACGGTCAAGGTCAAAAACCGGAAGTTGACTATTATCTCGAAAACGGTTAGAGATAGAGCGATTTTGAGCTCATTTTCGAGCCATTGGGCCTAAACAACGTTACATAAGAGGTACCCCGGTGACCTTGACCTTCTGGGTCACGGTCAAGGTCAAAAACCGGAAGTTGACTATTATGTCGAAAACGGTTAGAGATAGAGCGATTTTGAGCTCATTTTCGACCCTTTGGGCCTAAACAACGTAACATAAGAGGTACCTCGGTGACCTTGACCTTCTGGGTCACGGTCAAGGTCAAAAACCGGAAGTTGACTATTATCTCGAAAACGGTTAGAGATAGAGCGATTTTGAGCTCATTTTCGAGCCATTGGGCCGAAACGACGTTACATAAGAGGTACCTCGGTGACCTTGACCTTCTGGGTCACGGTCAAGGTCAAAAACCGGAAGTTGACTATTATCTCGAAAACGGTTAGAGATAGAGCGATTTTGAGCTCATTTTCGACCCTTTGGGCCTAAGCAACGTTACATAAGAGGTACCTCGGTGACCTTGACCTTCTGGGTCACGGTCAAGGTCAAAAACCGGAAGATGACTATTTTCTCGAAAACGGTTAGAGATAGAGCGATTTTGAGCTCATTTTCGACCCTTTGGGCCTAAACAACGTAACATAAGAGGTACCTCGGTGACCTTGACCTTCTGGGTCACGGTCAAGGTCAAAAACCGGAAGTTGACTATTATCTCGAAAACGGTTAGAGATAGAGCAATTTTGAGCTCATTTTCGACACTTTGGGCCTAAACAACGTAACATAAGAGGTACCTCGGTGACCTTGACCTTCTGGGTCACGGTCAAGGTCAAAAACCGGAAGTTGACTATTATCTCGAAAACGGTTAGAGATAGAGCGATTTTGAGCTCATTTTCGACCCTTTGGGCCTAAACAACGTTACATAAGAGGTACCTCGGTGACCTTGACCTTCTGGGTCACGGTCAAGGTCAAAAACCGGAAGTTGACTATTATCTCGAAAACGGTTAGAGATAGAGCGATTTTGAGCTCATTTTCGACACTTTGGGCCTAAACAACGTTACATAAGAGGTACCTCGGTGACCTTGACCTTCTGGGTCACGGTCAAGGCCAAAATCCGGAAGTTGACTATTATCTCGAAAACGGTTAGAGATAGAGCGATTTTGAGCTCATTTTCGACCCTTTGGGCCTAAACAACGTAACATAAGAGGTACCTCGGTGACCTTGACCTTCTGGGTCACGGTCAAGGTCAAAAACCGGAAGTTGACTATTATCTCGAAAACGGTTAGAGATAGAGCGATTTTGAGCTCATTTTCGACCCTTTGGGCCTAAACAACGTTACATAAGCGGTACCTCGGTGACCTTGACCTTCTGGGTCACGGTCAAGGTCAAAAACCGGAAGTTGACTATTATCTCGAAAACGGTTAGAGATAGAGCGATTGTGAGCTCATTTTCGACCCTTTGGGCCTAAACAACGTTACATAAGAGGTACCTCGGTGACCTTGACCTTCTGGGTCACCGTCAAGGTCAAAAACCGGAAGTTGACTATTATCTCGAAAACGGTTAGAGATAGAGCGATTTTGAGCTCATTTTCGACCCTTTGGGCCTAAACAACGTTACATAAGAGGTACCTCGGTGACCTTGACCTTCTGGGTCACGGTCAAGGTCAAAAACCGGAAGTTGACTATTATCTCGAAAACGGTTAGAGATAGAGCGATTTTGAGCTCATTTTCGACCCTTTGGGTCTAAACAACGTTACATAAGAGGTACCTCGGTGACCTTGACCTTCTGGGTCACGGTCAAGGTCAAAAACCGGAAGTTGACTATTATCTCGAAAACGGTTAGAGATAGAGCGATTTTGAGCTCATTTTCGAGCCATTGGGCCGAAACAACGTTATATAAGAGGTACCTCGGTGACCTTGACCTTCTGGGTCACGGTCAAGGTCAAAAACCGGAAGTTGACTATTATCTCGAAAACGGTTAGAGATAGAGCGATTTTGAGCTCATTTTCGACCCTTTGGGCCTAAGCAACGTTACATGAGAGGTACCTCGGTGACCTTGACCTTCTGGGTCACGGTCAAGGTCAAAAACCGGAAGTTGACTATTATCTCGAAAACGGTTAGAGATAGAGCGATTTTGAGCTCATTTTCGACCCGTTGGACCTAAACAACGTTACATAAGAGGTACCTCGGTGACCTTGACCTTCTGGGTCACGGTCAAGGTCAAAAACCGGAAGTTGACTATTATCTCGAAAACGGTTAGAGATAGAGCGATTTTGAGCTCATTTTCGACCCTTTGGGCCTAAACAACGTAACATAAGAGGTACCTCGGTGACCTTGACCTTCTGGGTCATGGTCAAGGTCAAAAACCGGAAGTTGACTATTATCTCGAAAACGGTTAGAGATAGAGCAATTTTGAGCTCATTTTCGACACTTTGGGCCTAAACAACGTAACATAAGAGGTACCTCGGTGACCTTGACCTTCTGGGTCACGGTCAAGGTCAAAAACCGGAAGTTGACTATTATCTCGAAAACGGTTAGAGATAGAGCGATTTTGAGCTCATTTTCGACCCTTTGGGCCTAAACAACGTTACATAAGAGGTAGCTCGGTGACCTTGACCTTCTGGGTCACGGTCAAGATCAAAAACCGGAAGTTGACTATTATCTCGAAAACGGTTAGAGATAGAGCGATTTTGAGCTCATTTTCGACACTTTGGGCCTAAACAACGTTACATAAGAGGTACCTCGGTGACCTTGACCTTCTGGGTCACGGTCAAGGCCAAAAACCGGAAGTTGACTATTATCTCGAAAACGGTTAGAGATAGAGCGATTTTGAGCTCATTTTCGACCCTTTGGGCCTAAACAACGTAACATAAGAGGTACCTCGGTGACCTTGACCTTCTGGGTCACGGTCAAGGTCAAAAACCGGAAGTTGACTATTATCTCGAAAACGGTTAGAGATAGAGCGATTTTGAGCTCATTTTCGACCCTTTGGGCCTAAACAACGTTACATAAGCGGTACCTCGGTGACCTTGACCTTCTGGGTCACGGTCAAGGTCAAAAACCGGAAGTTGACTATTATCTCGAAAACGGTTAGAGATAGAGCGATTGTGAGCTCATTTTCGACCCTTTGGGCCTAAACTACGTTACATAAGAGGTACCTCGGTGACCTTGACCTTCTGGGTCACCGTCAAGGTCAAAAACCGGAAGTTGACTATTATCTCGAAAACGGTTAGAGATAGAGCGATTTTGAGCTCATTTTCGACCCTTTGGGCCTAAACAACGTTACATAAGAGGTACCTCGGTGACCTTGACCTTCTGGGTCACGGTCAAGGTCAAAAACCGGAAGTTGACTATTATCTCGAAAACGGTTAGAGATAGAGCGATTTTGAGCTCATTTTCGACCCTTTGGGCCTAAACAACGTTACATAAGAGGTACCTCGGTGACCTTGACCTTCTGGGTCACGGTCAAGGTCAAAAACCGGAAGTTGACTATTATCTCGAAAACGGTTAGAGATAGAGCGATTTTGAGCTCATTTTCGACCCTTTGGGCCTAAACAACGTAACATAAGAGGTACCTCGGTGACCTTGACCTTCTGGGTCACGGTCAAGGTCAAAAACCGGAAGTTGACTATTATCTCGAAAACGGTTAGAGATAGAGCGATTTTGAGCTCATTTTCGACCCTTTGGGCCTAAACAACGTTACATAAGCGGTACCTCGGTGACCTTGACCTTCTGGGTCACGGTCAAGGTCAAAAACCGGAAGTGGACTATTATCTCGAACACGGTTAGAGATAGAGCGATTTTGAGCTCATTTTCGACCCTTTGGGCCTAAACAACGTTACATAAGAGGTACCTCGGTGACCTTGACCTTCTGGGTCACCGTCAAGGTCAAAAACCGGAAGTTGACTATTATCTCGAAAACGGTTAGAGATAGAGCGATTTTGAGCTCATTTTCGACCCTTTGGGCCTAAACAACGTTACATAAGAGGTACCTCGGTGACCTTGACCTTCTGGGTCACGGTCAAGGTCAAAAACCGGAAGTTGACTATTATCTCGAAAACGGTTAGAGATAGAGCGATTTTGAGCTCATTTTCGACCCTTTGGGCCTAAACAACGTTACATAAGAGGTACCTCGGTGACCTTGACCTTCTGGGTCACGGTCAAGGTCAAAAACCGGAAGTTGACTATTATCTCGAAAACGGTTAGAGATAGAGCGATTTTGAGCTCATTTTCGACCCTTTGGGCCTAAACAACGTTACATAAGCGGTACCTCGGTGACCTTGACCTTCTGGGTCACGGTCAAGGCCAAAAACCGGAAGTTGACTATTATCTCGAAAACGGTTAGAGATAGAGCGATTGTGAGCTCATTTTCGACCCTTTGGGCCTAAACTACGTTACATAAGAGGTACCTCGGTGACCTTGACCTTCTGGGTCACCGTCAAGGTCAAAAACCGGAAGTTGACTATTATCTCGAAAACGGTTAGAGATAGAGCGATTTTGAGCTCATTTTCGACCCTTTGGGCCTAAACAACGTTACATAAGAGGTACCTCGGTGACCTTGACCTTCTGGGTCACGGTCAAGGTCAAAAACCGGAAGTTGACTATTATCTCGAAAACGGTTAGAGATAGAGCGATTTTGAGCTCATTTTCGACCCTTTGGGCCTAAACAACGTTACATAAGAGGTACCTCGGTGACCTTGACCTTCTGGGTCACGGTCAAGGTCAAAAACCGGAAGTTGACTATTATCTCGAAAACGGTTAGAGATAGAGCGATTTTGAGCTCATTTTCGACCCTTTGGGCCTAAACAACGTTACATAAGAGGTACCTCGGTGACCTTGACCTTCTGGGTCACGGTCAAGGTCAAAAACCGGAAGTTGACTATTATCTCGAAAACGGTTAGAGATAGAGCGATTTTGAGCTCATTTTCGACCCTTTGGGCCTAAACAACGTTACATAAGAGGTACCTCGGTGACCTTGACCTTCTGGGTCACGGTCAAGGTCAAAAACCGGAAGTTGACTATTATCTCGAAAACGGTTAGAGATAGAGCGATTTTGAGCTCATTTTCGACCCTTTGGGCCTAAACAACGTAACATAAGAGGTACCTCGGTGACCTTGACCTTCTGGGTCACGGTCAAGGTAAAAAACCGGAAGTTGACTATTATCTCGAAAACGGTTAGAGATAGAGCGATTTTGAGCTCATTTTCGACCCTTTGGGCCTAAACAACGTTACATAAGCGGTACCTCGGTGACCTTGACCTTCTGGGTCACGGTCAAGGTCAAAAACCGGAAGTTGACTATTATCTCGAAAACGGTTAGAGATAGAGCGATTTTGAGCTCATTTTCGACCCTTTGGGCCTAAACAACGTTACATAAGAGGTACCTCGGTGACCTTGACCTTCTGGGTCACCGTCAAGGTCAAAAACCGGAAGTTGACTATTATCTCGAAAACGGTTAGAGATAGAGCGATTTTGAGCTCATTTTCGACCCTTTGGGCCTAAACAACGTTACATAAGAGGTACCTCGGTGACCTTGACCTTCTGGGTCACGGTCAAGGTCAAAAACCGGAAGTTGACTATTATCTCGAAAACGGTTAGAGATAGAGCGATTTTGAGCTCATTTTCGAGCCATTGGGCCGAAACAACGTTATATAAGAGGTACCTCGGTGACCTTGACCTTCTGGGTCACGGTCAAGGTCAAAAACCGGAAGTTGACTATTATCTCGAAAACGGTTAGAGATAGAGCGATTTTGAGCTCATTTTCGACCCTTTGGGCCTAAACAACGTTACATAAGAGGTACCTCGGTGACCTTGACCTTCTGGGTCACGGTCAAGGTCAAAAACCGGAAGTTGACTATTATCTCGAAAACGGTTAGAGATAGAGCGATTTTGAGCTCATTTTCGACCCGTTGGACCTAAACAACGTTACATAAGAGGTACCTCGGTGACCTTGACCTTCTGGGTCACGGTCAAGGTCAAAAACCGGAAGTTGACTATTATCTCGAAAACGGTTAGAGATAGAGCGATTTTGAGCTCATTTTCGACCCTTTGGGCCTAAACAACGTAACATAAGAGGTACCTCGGTGACCTTGACCTTCTGGGTCATGGTCAAGGTCAAAAACCGGAAGTTGACTATTATCTCGAAAACGGTTAGAGATAGAGCAATTTTGAGCTCATTTTCGACACTTTGGGCCTAAACAACGTAACATAAGAGGTACCTCGGTGACCTTGACCTTCTGGGTCACGGTCAAGGTCAAAAACCGGAAGTTGACTATTATCTCGAAAACGGTTAGAGATAGAGCGATTTTGAGCTCATTTTCGACCCTTTGGGCCTAAACAACGTTACATAAGAGGTACCTCGGTGACCTTGACCTTCTGGGTCACGGTCAAGGTCAAAAACCGGAAGTTGACTATTATCTCGAAAACGGTTAGAGATAGAGCGATTTTGAGCTCATTTTCGACACTTTGGGCCTAAACAACGTTACATAAGAGGTACCTCGGTGACCTTGACCTTCTGGGTCACGGTCAAGGCCAAAAACCGGAAGTTGACTATTATCTCGAAAACGGTTAGAGATAGAGCGATTTTGAGCTCATTTTCGACCCTTTGGGCCTAAACAACGTTACATAAGCGGTACCTCGGTGACCTTGACCTTCTGGGTCACGGTCAAGGTCAAAAACCGGAAGTGGACTATTATCTCGAACACGGTTAGAGATAGAGCGATTTTGAGCTCATTTTCGACCCTTTGGGCCTAAACAACGTTACATAAGAGGTACCTCGGTGACCTTGACCTTCTGGGTCACGGTCAAGGTCAAAAACCGGAAGTTGACTATTATCTCGAAAACGGTTAGAGATAGAGCGATTTTGAGCTCATTTTCGACCTTTGGGCCTAAACAACGTTACATAAGAGGTACCTCGGTGACCTTGACCTTCTGGGTCACCGTCAAGGTCAAAAACCGGAAGTTGACTATTATCTCGAAAACGGTTAGAGATAGAGCGATTTTGAGCTCATTTTCGACCCTTTGGGCCTAAACAAAGTAACATAAGAGGTACCTCGGTGACCTTGACCTTCTGGGTCACGGTCAAGGTCAAAAACCGGAAGTTGACTATTATCTCGAAAATGGTTAGAGATAGAGCGATTTTGAGCTCATTTTCGACCCTTTGGGCCTAAACAACGTTACATAAGCGGTACCTCGGTGACCTTGACCTTCTGGGTCACGGTCAAGGTCAAAAACCGGAAGTTGACTACTATCTCGAAAACGGTTAGAGATAGAGCGATTTTGAGCTCATTTTCGACCCTTTGGGCCTAAACAACGTTACATAAGAGGTACCTCGGTGACCCTGACCTTCTGGGTCACGGTCAAGGTCAAAAACCGGAAGTTGACTATTATCTCGAAAGCTGTTAGAGATAGAGCGATTTTTAGCTCATTTTCGACCCTTTGGGCCTAAACAACGTAACATAAGAGGTACCTCGGTGACCTTGACCTTCTGGGTCACGGTCAAGGTCAAAAACCGGAAGTTGACTATTATCTCGAAAACGGTTGGAGATAGAGCGATTTTGAGCTCATTTTCGACCCTTTGGGCCTAAACAACGTTACATAAGAGGTACCTCGGTGACCTTGACCTTCTGGGTCACCGTCAAGGTCAAAAACCGGAAGTTGACTATTATCTCGAAAACGGTTAGAGATAGAGCGATTTTGAGCTCATTTTCGACCCTTTGGGCCTAAATAACGTTACATTAGAGGTACCTCGGTGACCTTGACCTTCTGGGTCACGGTCAAGGTCAAAAACCGGAAGTTGACTATTATCTCGAAAATGGTTAGAGATAGAGCGATTTTGAGCTCATTTTCGACCCTTTGGGCCTAAACAACGTTACATAAGAGGTACCTCGGTGACCTTGACCTTCTGGGTCACGGTCAAGGTCAAAAACCGGAAGTTGACTATTATCTCGAAAGCGGTTAGAGATAGAGCGATTTTAACCTCATTTTCGACCCTTTGGGCCTAAACAAAGTAACATAAGAGGTACCTCGGTGACCTTGACCTTCTGGTCACGGTCAAGGTCAAAAACCGGAAGTTGACTATTATCTCGAAAACGGTTAGAGATAGAGCGATTTTGAGCTCATTTTCGACCCTTTGGGCCTAAACAACGTTACATAAGAAGTACCTCGGTGACCTTGACCTTCTCGGTCACCGTCAAGGTCAAAAACCGGAAGTTGACTATTATCTCGAAAATGGTTAGAGATAGAGCGATTTTGAGCTCATTTTCGACCCTTTGGGCCTAAACAACGTTACATAAGAGGTACCTCGGTGACCTTGACCTTCTGGGTCACGGTCAAGGTAAAAACCCGGAAGTTGACTATTATCTCGAAAACGGTTAGAGATAGAGCGATTTTGAGCTCATTTTCGACCCTTTGGGCCTAAACAACGTTACATAAGAGGTACCTCGGTGACCTTGACCTTCTGGGTCACGGTCAAGGTCAAAAACCGGAAGTTGACTATTATCTCGAAAATGGTTAGAGATAGAGCGATTTTGAGCTCATTTTCGACCCTTTGGGCCTAAACAACGTTACATAAGCGGTACCTCGGTGACCTTGACCTTCTGGGTCACGGTCAAGGTCAAAAACCGGAAGTTGACTACTATCTCGAAAACGGTTAGAGATAGAGCGATTTTGAGCTCATTTTCGACCCTTTGGGCCTAAACAACGTTACATAAGAGGTACCTCGGTGACCCTGACCTTCTGGGTCACGGTCAAGGTCAAAAACCGGAAGTTGACTATTATCTCGAAAGCTGTTAGAGATAGAGCGATTTTTAGCTCATTTTCGACCCTTTGGGCCTAAACAACGTAACATAAGAGGTACCTCGGTGACCTTGACCTTCTGGGTCACGGTCAAGGTCAAAAACCGGAAGTTGACTATTATCTCGAAAACGGTTGGAGATAGAGCGATTTTGAGCTCATTTTCGACCCTTTGGGCCTAAACAACGTTACATAAGAGGTACCTCGGTGACCTTGACCTTCTGGGTCACCGTCAAGGTCAAAAACCGGAAGTTGACTATTATCTCGAAAACGGTTAGAGATAGAGCGATTTTGAGCTCATTTTCGACCCTTTGGGCCTAAATAACGTTACATTAGAGGTACCTCGGTGACCTTGACCTTCTGGGTCACGGTCAAGGTCAAAAACCGGAAGTTGACTATTATCTCGAAAATGGTTAGAGATAGAGCGATTTTGAGCTCATTTTCGACCCTTTGGGCCTAAACAACGTTACATAAGAGGTACCTCGGTGACCTTGACCTTCTGGGTCACGGTCAAGGTCAAAAACCGGAAGTTGACTATTATCTCGAAAGCGGTTAGAGATAGAGCGATTTTAACCTCATTTTCGACCCTTTGGGCCTAAACAAAGTAACATAAGAGGTACCTCGGTGACCTTGACCTTCTGGTCACGGTCAAGGTCAAAAACCGGAAGTTGACTATTATCTCGAAAACGGTTAGAGATAGAGCGATTTTGAGCTCATTTTCGACCCTTTGGGCCTAAACAACGTTACATAAGAAGTACCTCGGTGACCTTGACCTTCTCGGTCACCGTCAAGGTCAAAAACCGGAAGTTGACTATTATCTCGAAAATGGTTAGAGATAGAGCGATTTTGAGCTCATTTTCGACCCTTTGGGCCTAAACAACGTTACATAAGAGGTACCTCGGTGACCTTGACCTTCTGGGTCACGGTCAAGGTAAAAACCCGGAAGTTGACTATTATCTCGAAAACGGTTAGAGATAGAGCGATTTTGAGCTCATTTTCGACCCTTTGGGCCTAAACAACGTTACATAAGAGGTACCTCGGTGACCTTGACCTTCTGGGTCACGGTCAAGGTCAAAAACCGGAAGTTGACTATAATCTCGAAAACGGTTAGAGATAGAGCGATTTTGAGCTCATTTTCGACCCTTTGGGCCTAAACAACGTAACATAAGAGGTACCTCGGTGACCTTGACCTTCTGGGTCACGGTCAAGGTCAAAAACCGGAAGTTGACTATTATCTCGAAAACGGTTAGAGATAGAGCGATTTTGAGCTCATTTTCGACCCTTTGGGCCTAAACAACGTTACATAAGAGGTACCTCGGTGACCTTGACCTTCTGGGTCACCGTCAAGGTCAAAAACCGGAAGTTGACTATTATCTCGAAAACGGTTAGAGATAGAGCGATTTTGAGCTCATTTTCAAGGTCAAAAACCGGAAGTTGACTATTATCTCGAAAACGGTTAGAGATAGAGCGATTTTAACCTCATTTTCGACCCTTTGGGCCTAAACAAAGTAACATAAGAGGTACCTCGGTGACCTTGACCTTCTGGGTCACGGTCAAGGTCAAAAACCGGAAGTTGACTATTATCTCGAAATGGTTAGAGATAGAGCGATTTTGAGCTCATTTTCGACCCTTTGGGCCTAAACAACGTTACATAAGAGGTACCTCGGTGACCTTGACCTTCTGGGTCACCGTCAAGGTCAAAAACCGGAAGTTGACTATTATCTCGAAAACGGTCAGAGATAGAGCGATTTTGAGCTCATTTTCGACCCTTTGGGCCTAAACAACGTAACATAAGAGGTACCTCGGTGACCTTGACCTTCTGGGTCACCGTCAAGGTCAAAAACCGGAAGTTGACTATTATCTCGAAAACGGTTAGAGATAGAGCGATTTTAACCTCATTTTCGACCCTTTGGGCCTAAACAAAGTAACATAAGAGGTACCTCGGTGACCTTGACCTTCTGGGTCACGGTCAAGGTCAAAAACCGGAAGTTGACTATTATCTCGAAAATTGTTAGAGATAGAGCGATTTTGAGCTCATTTTCGACCCTTTGGGCCTAAACAACGTTACATAAGAGGTACCTCGGTGACCTTGACCTTCTGGGTCACGGTCAAGGTCAAAAACCGGAAGTTGACTATTATCTCGAAAGCGGTTAGAGATAGAGCGATTTTAACCTCATTTTCGACCCTTTGGGCCTAAACAAAGTAACATAAGAGGTACCTCGGTGACCTTGACCTTCTGGTCACGGTCAAGGTCAAAACCGGAAGTTGACTATTATCTCGAAAACGGTTAGAGATAGAGCGATTTTGAGCTCATTTTCGACCCTTTGGGCCTAAACAACGTTACATAAGAAGTACCTCGGTGACCTTGACCTTCTCGGTCACCGTCAAGGTCAAAAACCGGAAGTTGACTATTATCTCGAAAATGGTTAGAGATAGAGCGATTTTGAGCTCATTTTCGACCCTTTGGGCCTAAACAACGTTACATAAGAGGTACCTCGGTGACCTTGACCTTCTGGGTCACGGTCAAGGTAAAAACCCGGAAGTTGACTATTATCTCGAAAACGGTTAGAGATAGAGCGATTTTGAGCTCATTTTCGACCCTTTGGGCCTAAACAACGTTACATAAGAGGTACCTCGGTGACCTTGACCTTCTGGGTCACGGTCAAGGTCAAAAACCGGAAGTTGACTATAATCTCGAAAACGGTTAGAGATAGAGCGATTTTGAGCTCATTTTCGACCCTTTGGGCCTAAACAACGTAACATAAGAGGTACCTCGGTGACCTTGACCTTCTGGGTCACGGTCAAGGTCAAAAACCGGAAGTTGACTATTATCTCGAAAACGGTTAGAGATAGAGCGATTTTGAGCTCATTTTCGACCCTTTGGGCCTAAACAACGTTACATAAGAGGTACCTCGGTGACCTTGACCTTCTGGGTCACCGTCAAGGTCAAAACCGGAAGTTGACTATTATCTCGAAAACGGTTAGAGATAGAGCGATTTTGAGCTCATTTCGACCCTTTGGGCCTAAATAACGTTACATTAGAGGTACCTCGGTGACCTTGACCTTCTGGGTCACGGTCAAGGTCAAAAACCGGAAGTTGACTATTATCTCGAAAATGGTTAGAGATAGAGCGATTTGAGCTCATTTTCGACCCTTTGGGCCTAAACAACGTTACATAAGAGGTACCTCGGTGACCTTGACCTTCTGGGTCACGGTCAAGGTCAAAAACCGGAAGTTGACTATTATCTCGAAAGCGGTTAGAGATAGAGCGATTTTAACCTCATTTTCGACCCTTTGGGCCTAAACAAAGTAACATAAGAGGTACCTCGGTGACCTTGACCTTCTGGTCACGGTCAAGGTCAAAACCGGAAGTTGACTATTATCTCGAAAACGGTTAGAGATAGAGCGATTTTGAGCTCATTTTCGACCCTTTGGGCCTAAACAACGTTACATAAGAAGTACCTCGGTGACCTTGACCTTCTCGGTCACCGTCAAGGTCAAAAACCGGAAGTTGACTATTATCTCGAAAATGGTTAGAGATAGAGCGATTTTGAGCTCATTTTCGACCCTTTGGGCCTAAACAACGTTACATAAGAGGTACCTCGGTGACCTTGACCTTCTGGGTCACGGTCAAGGTAAAAACCGGAAGTTGACTATTATCTCGAAAACGGTTAGAGATAGAGCGATTTTGAGCTCATTTTCGACCCTTTGGGCCTAAACAACGTTACATAAGAGGTACCTCGGTGACCTTGACCTTCTGGGTCACGGTCAAGGTCAAAAACCGGAAGTTGACTATAATCTCGAAAACGGTTAGAGATAGAGCGATTTTGAGCTCATTTTCGACCCTTTGGCCAAAACAACGTAACATAAGAGGTACCTCGGTGACCTTGACCTTCTGGGTCACGGTCAAGGTCAAAAACCGGAAGTTGACTATTATCTCGAAAACGGTTAGAGATAGAGCGATTTTGAGCTCATTTTCGACCCTTTGGGCCTAAACAACGTTACATAAGAGGTACCTCGGTGACCTTGACCTTCTGGGTCACCGTCAAGGTCAAAAACCGGAAGTTGACTATTATCTCGAAAACG